>OZ010584.1:118893434-118930934 GCA_963932145.1 Acanthosepion lycidas | reverse complement strand
TCTTGAATATAATTGCCATCACAGAAGGTTAATCACATCCGAGAATTTGATAGCAACTGACAAAATGTAATATGGTCGTCAGATTTTGGGGTCGGCTGGGGAGTTTTAACCATGTCAGTCGATTCTTCTTTATGTTCAACATTGTCGTATGTAATCAGTATTCCCAGTACTTCTTGTATGAAACCTGTATTCCTAGTACATTCAACATAGTACAGCCTGTTTTATACTTATTTTGTAATAAGTAATTTTATACAAAGACCATAAGTATTATTGTTTTTTTTTTAATTTGTTTTTAATTTAAGAGGGCTCATTACCTTTTGTCTTTATTCATGTTGCACCCACTACTGAGAAACAAAACCGGACCTTATAAAATACAATGCAAACGTCATACCACTGGAACAGTGGACCTTGGGGACGAAGAAGATTCTGACTAGAGTTGATATACGTAACTCAGCGGATTGTGCCCCATGACCCACTCCAAGCAAGTTCATACAATTGATTCAAATTCGGGGGAAATTTGAAGAAATACATGCATACATACATATATATATATATATATATATATATATATATATATATATATATATATATATATATATATATATATATATACACGGAAGGTTATTCGTGAGTATGAGCGGATTTTATTAAAAATTAACAGACGTAATGTCTGTAATTTATTCAATCAGACATGTCTAAAATCCTAAATACACAAATTTTAATATATATATATATATATATATATATATATATATATATATATATATATATATATATATATATATATATATATATAGCGAATGAGAGGGAAATGAAATAAACGACAGAGAAACTAGTGTATGTATACAATTTAATCTGAAGAAGAGTAAATGGGTGCATCTACGTACATAATAATACATCTATGCATGTAGACACACATAAAAAGATCCAGATTTCTATGTGTATTAGCATACTTCCTCTGCATACAGTTACTTCTTGTAAAGCCATTGCCCTTTTCCCTATCTACCACTTACCCATTTGACCGCTAGAACAACCGGATGTGTTTTTAGAAAAATGCACTTCCAAGAATGTCATATTCTCAGTAGATGCCTCTTGGTACAGTGCGAAGTGTGGGTAATTTTAAGTGTGCGTCGAGGGTGAGTATATAAAAAGAAGTTGAAAGAAACGTATTTTCCCATTCGTAGCAGAAACAGAAACATTTCAAATAAGAACGCTTTGGTCAGTAGAAGAGGATTCTAATGAATTCAGTAAACGGATATGGGAGGTAGCCAAGGATTCAGCTTGGTAAAATGCCCAACCTTCAAGTAAACAATTTTTTTTTTAGTTTATGTTAGAAGAAAGTTAATGTAGGGCGAATGAAGGGGAAAGAGAGAAAATTATTTAAATACAAGCATATAGTGATGAAATTTCTTTGCTAAGTCCAAGTATTATCCAAACGTAGATAACCCGAGTGTGGTACAGAACACAATTCGAGGGTTCACTACAAAAATACTTGTTGCCTATACAAATTTAAATACCGTTTATCCACAAAAAGAACAAATCAAATTACGAGGTAGAAAATGAAGTGGAGAGTAATGTTGAATGAGAAAAATAATACAAAACTGTGAGACAGAAAAAGAATAAAATATCAGGTCATCCCATAAGTTCTGCCTAAATTTTGAGTAAAGAAAACAAGTGACCAAATTTTACATTTAATTACAGATTCAATCAACAATGTATTTTCTGTGATTATCTATGACTTCATTCCATCTATTAACAAGCTTACTAATTCTATTACTGTAAAAAAAAATTTGGCTTTGATTCGAAGAACTCACAAATGTCAGTTTACCCTCTTCCTGTGTTACAAAAGCTGTTTCTTCCAAATGATTCTGTAAGCTAAGAAACAAACGGTAGTCTGAAGGAGCAAGATCGGGAGAATAAGGTGGATGAGGAATTTTTTCCCAACCAAGTTCTTCGATCTTTTGTGACGTGATTCTTGCTGTGTAGGGTCGCGCATTGTCCTGATGAAACATCACCCCTTTTCGATTGACTAGAGCAGGTCTTTTTTTCCCTCAAAGCTCTAATTGCTGAGATATTTGCATTAGGTGGTAATCATTCAAAGTGGATTATTCCTTGGCGATCCCACCAGATTCAAAGAAGAAATTTTTGCCCATGAAGTTCCCTTCTCGGCTGTGGTTGGGGTCCTTCCCCTTTACCAAGCCACTGTATATGACGCTTAACATTTCGATAAAAGATCCATTTTTCGTCGCCATTCACAAGTCTATCGAAAAAAGGTGAAACAGGTTGGCGAAAAAGGAGAGAAGAGCAGATGTCAACTCGGGATTTGAGGTTGTTTTCAGACAATCCACGAGGCACACATTTAGGAACTTTTCCAAGTTGTTGAAGATGACGATGAATAGTTGTATGGTTTGAACTGAGAACCACTGCCAATTCCTCAACTGATAAAGCAAGGGTTTCTTCAAGGGCTGCTTCAAGAAGCTTTTCATTCAACTCAACTGGACGTCCGGTTCGATCTTCAACTTCAAGGGTGAAATCTGCACCTCTGAATTTTGCAAACCATCTTCTGCAAGTTCTTTCATTCACACATTCCTCTCCATAAACTGAATGAATGTTTCTAGCCGCTTCGGCTGCTGAGTTTCCTTTCTTGAACTCATAAAGCATCATGTGCCTCAAATGATTCTTGGTTACTTCCATGTTAGCAGGGTTTTAATCAAACAAAATTTAAATTTATTGTTCTCTGAAATAAAATTGGATCAGTTTAAATGCATCTAAACCATAAAAATAATTTTCAGCTCCATTAGACATTTTAAAATACTCTTTATATTCCGTTCATTGTTAAAATTCGGACAGAACTTATAGATGACCTGATAATTTGCGGAAGGGAGTAGTGTTTAAATTGCATACATGCACACACATCTTCACATTCACCTCGATGTCTAAAGAGTATTATGAAGAGAGTATGCCAGGTACATTAAACTTTGATAGGGACTAATTATATATCTATTAATTAATTATAATATAAATATATGAAAATTATATATATATATATATATATATATATATATATATATATATATATATATATATATATATGCAGCAATATTTAATTGATACATGTCGTTGCATTGAAATTTTTCCTGCAACAAAAACAGACTATCATTGTTGTTTTGTCCGTGTATTGGTTAATATATTGTATTGTAATTGTCATCTTTGATAATAACCTATGTAAGCCGAAAGCTTAGATAGGATTAAAAAATATGAATCGATATGGTGATTTTTTTCGTTTTTTAATGATAATGTTATTAAGCAATCAAACGATATGAAAAGAATTTACATAAAATAATTAGACAAAACTTGTCTATGTTATTTAATGAAATATTCATCAATATATATATATATATATATATATATATATATATATATATATATATATTGCTCCTATTTTTGAATAGTGGATATGTCTTAGATATTAATCCCTTGTGAAATTCAACTACCTCTTCTATTATCTTTTATGTATCTACACCTTTGGAAATTTCAACCTCCTTCTCCAATTATCATTTTCTATAAATTTCATCCGGATTCTTCCTTGATGAATATTCCATGTCCTTCTCTTCAACCTTCAATTCATCTCCAATCCAGAAAATTTGTTGGCTTTATAAAGAAGTTAAGACTGAAAGCTCACTTCTATCGTAATCCTTCTGAAATTCAAAACAATAGGCGTGAATCTTACACCCTAAGGCCTGAAAATCGCCATCTTACTACAATCTATTGGAAGCATATGAAAAGGACTTTGTTATGAAGATGAAATTTAGTTTAAACTTTATCTTTTTTCAGAAGTCATTAAGCAAGAACATCAATCTGATAAAAAAATCACAATTGAAGTTTGGATAAGAGCAGATATATCAAAAAACTTAACAAAGTTTGAACTTTTTAAATACAATGGGATCCTAATGTACAATGTTACTGATAATTATAAAATAGATAGAAATTAGGATATTTGAGATAAACAATGTGACAGCTGATTTGGCTCGTAAACTTAAACTTGGTGACAGAATTGGTAAGATCCTTACTAAAGACCTCTATATTTTATTCAAAGGCCTTGAATTTAATTTCTCGAATAAAACACAATCTAGATTAATTACTCCCACTGAATCTGAGTTGGTATAATTTCAAAAATTATAATAAAAAAAAAACAACCAACTAGTGCCAATCTTTGCAAAGTTTTATCAGATACCATCAAATTGTTTAATAATATGAAGGATAAAAAAGAGAAACTTTTAGAAAATTCGATATCATTTACTTTTATTCTTCTATTTCAAGAGATCTATTAATTAACTGCATACATTTTACTAAGAACCATATGATGATAACCCATGATAAAATCAGTATCATATTTGCTGCCAGGAAATCAATCCTATCACGTAATGAATCCACTTAAGTATAGCAGAAGCGACACAGACGTTCCGATGGGGGACATATAATTTGGCCCAAGTTGGAGATCTTGCTTGTATTTATATTTTGAAGATCCTTAGTAGAAACCTTGAACCTGACCTAACAGGTCTATATAAAGATGATGGACTTAACAGTAATGGTCCTCTTACTGTTAAATTACAGAAACAAATTATTAGAGCATTCAAGCTACTGGAATTTATGATAGAAATTACTTCCAATATTAAAATAGTTCATTATCTAGACATCACATTTGACCTGAATACTAATATATTTAAAACCTACCGCAGGTTACACGAAACACCTAACTACATTAATGTTGACATTAACCACGCCTATACTATCTTGAATTAGATACTAATTAATGGCAATTCTAGAATTAGTAAACTGCCATCTAATAAGCGTAACTTTAATAATAGTATTATACAAAAATGCACTCCAAATTAAATTTATTAATAAACTTGATTACTTAAACCCCATGAATAATAACGGTGTGGGTAAGAGGAGTAGGACACACAAAAATAGAAAAGGGCATATTATATGGTTCACCCCACCACTTCTGTGGATTATCCAGATTTAATAATAGAAAAGTATATTTGAAACCTATAAAAACACTTCTGGAATAACAAAACTTTACGAGAGATCTTTAAACCTGTTAAAATATGTTATTCAAGTACAAACAACATGCTTAAAATAATTGACTCCCACAACAAAATATTCTAAACAAATTCAATGGTTTCAACAAAAATTCTAGTATGCCCCCATACACTGTAATTTTAGGAATAGCAATGTTTGCCTAGTCGAGGGAAAATGTAGAACATCTGTCATTTATCAAGCCAGCATTTGCCTCAAATAAAATTGATCAAATCATCATGTTTATATTGGTATTTCTGTGGTTGAATTGAAACAAAGATTTTATTACCATACACACTATTTTTCAATACAAGACTGACGCACCAAACCGCTCTCTCCAAAAAGTTCTGGGAACTGAAAGAGAAAGGACTGAACACTGAAATTGACTAGAAATTCATAGTTTTTTTTCAAAATTCCTAGTGACTTTAAAAATCGATGTAACTTATGCCTAGAAGAGAAAATTAGAATCATGAAATTTGACAATCAAAATATTTTATTGAATCAAAGAAAGTAATTGATTGCCAAATGTCACCATAGAAGTAAATTAAAACAGGTATATTACATTTTCAACCTCGGACAATGCATTATCATTTACAACATATAGTTTCTTTTTCTTTCCTGATCACTCATTTCAAATTACCTTCTTCCTATCTGATTTTTAGTTGTTAATTCTTTCTATCAAGTCAGGTTTATGCAACACTCTTATTTATCCTTATATTATTATTTTTTTTAATTGCTATCTGTAATTTATCTACTGTAGTTTATATACTTCCTTTTAAAAATTTCATCTATTATTTAATTAATGTAAATCTTCTGTGTTCCGCATACTAAAAAATAAACCATTTAAGTAGCGTTTATTATAAAATTTCTACATTAAAATTTTTAAATATATATTAATTATTAACATTTCCTTAATTTTATCGAAAATATTTTTTTTTAAATTTTAAAGATTTATTTAAATTCTCATTTTGAACACGAGTTAACACGTTAAATATAACCAAAATCTAGACAAATTTGAAAATTGTTCATTTTAATTTCGTCCTTTTCTATTCATTTACTCTATCCTTCACGCTAATTAATTTCTTTGAGTTCTCTTTTTTATCACTTTAACTTCCATCACATTTTAAATACATTTTCTCTTAGTGTTGTATTTCCTTATTCTTTCTCCATATTAACAAAAACATTATGATTCATTTTTTTTTTAATATGTCTTTTGTGTTAATAGCCCGTTCGGGGAAAAATGTACATATATCATATGGGATAGTGAATTTTATCTATATGCAATTTACGTATATATATATATATATATATATATATATATATATATATATATATATATATATATATATATATGAAATTTTGTGTTAAGACAATGAAATTATTTTGATGATAAATTTTTGTTGATTCTTCATCTATAGGTCGGCTCGTTTTCCTGGTTTTTGGTGAAAATTTAATTGAAATTGACCGGTATCCAAATACTTATGAAAGACTTTGTTTTTGTTTATAATGATGTGATGCTATACCTTACGTTTTAACTAATGTCAGTATTGCCTTTTTCCCGCAAATATCTTTTGTGAGCGCGTCATGTCTTTTTAAATGTCTATCGCATCGTTACTGGTCTATACATGTTTTCCTATCCCTTTTTTCGGGGTCATATCGTATGTTTGATTCCTAAATTTGATAAATCTTTGTTGATGTAGATTTGTTTGGTTTTAGGATTAATACTTCTTGTAATTAAAGTAATTTTCTACGATTTATGTGATAAAGTATTTTTGTGTCAGTAAAGGATTCATCGGATTTCTTGCATTAAATCAATTGTGATATAATGTTATATAATGTGATAAATGTTATATTATGTGAAACAATGTGATATAATGTTATATAATATGATGCAATGTGATATAATGTGATACAATATGATATAATGTTATACAATGTGATTTTGCGCGGTAATATATTGATTTTTAACCAATGTAAGTGTTGCATAAAATAATATAATTTCTGTTGTATACTCATTTTCTTCCGAGTCCTAACCAGAGACATAATGTCAGAAATGGCTCCATGACATTATCCATTGATCATTTTGGACAAAAAATCTAAGCTCGCACACCATAGATATAGCTCTTTATAATGTGTGTGCTGCACGTGTGGGTACAATTATTTGTATTTCTTTAATGCATGGTCTGCAGGCATTCACATCAACTAGTCTATCAGAACATTTTTCAATCAATCTGAGGTCTCCAACTACAACTGGAATTATTGATGTCCTCGTATGCAGCATTTTTAAGATTTCTACTTCATGGTCCTAATAATTTGATAAATATTTGAAGATCATTAAAGTTGCATTGCAATCTGCCGGGAGTGTCTTGTGAATAAGAAGTAATACCCTGTTTTTGTTGTGTTTCATCATGATTTCTGGGCAATTAGCTTTTATTGTTTTGCTTCATTATTATTATTATTATTTTTATTTTCTTTGATTTCTGGCGTTTACACATTTCTTCTTTCCGGGTCCCGCCCAGGGACCTAAGTTTAGAAATTGCATCATGAAACTTTCCACTGACAAAAAAAAAAAACAAAAAAAAAAAAAACAATTACAAAGATAAAGCCATTATTATTATTATTATTATTATTATTATTATTATTATTATTATTATTATTATTATTATTATTATTCAAATAAATGAATTCGAAGACAGTATTTGTTTTATGTTGGTAGTGATTATGTTAGAGGATTGAAGTTTTTTGTAACAAGTGATGTGTTTAATTTGCTTTCATCAGTATGTGATAAATAATCAGGGTTCATGAAATGTTTTCATTTAGATTGTTTCTATTGTTAGTTTCCGTAGCGTAGTTTAAAGATGTTTTATTTTATTATTATTTGACTGTTATATTTGAATCGATTCATTTTTTTATTGTCGACATAACGGGTTTATATTGTTTCCATGTATTGTACTTATTTTAATTTATTTTTCTAAGTTTGACATAAAATACTGATAATTTTGGATAGAGGTGAGTCCATAGTGACACAATCGTTTTGTATGTATATATTTTCTAAGAGGTTGTAAAGTAGAACGTAATAGTGCAGAGCTAGTAATTTCTAGAGAGTTGTTGGTTTCATTTTGGCATTTAAAGATGTTTGTGGAATTATGTCAATGAGTGCACATTAAGTATGTTGGATGTTCGCTGTGCTACGATACCAATATAACTCTACTTGATGTTTTGTCTTGAAGATTTATAAGAAATATGATGTGAAGTTTATATTATTTGTTAGGGTTGATTTATTTTGAGGATTTTGTTGTTTCACATGTATATTATATTGTTGTTGTTAGTGGGGTTCTTGCATTCTGATGTTTTATTTTTTTGGATTAATTTATACAATGATTTTTCCAAGATTTTAGCATCCTATTTCTGCTTTTTTGAAGTGATATGCTTAATAATATATTCTAAAAAACTCTGTAGCATTTCTGTATATTTTGTAAATTTTGTTTTGTTTTTCTTTTAAAAATGGTGTAAGTTTTGATTCCTAGCCGTTCTTTTTTATTAATCTAACAAAGTATTTTGACCGATGAACATAAGTGCAACATCGTTTTTCTGTCGTGTTTATGTGCATTTATGAAGGCCTTTGTCAATGGTGAGTTTTGCTTTCTATATGTGTATCGGTTCTGCAGACAATCAACTTTTGTTAATGGTATATGTAATTTTATTTGATCACAGATTTGAAGACTATATATATATATATATATATATATATATATATATATATATATATATATATATATATATATATATTGAACAATAAGAATATTAAAAAATTTAAATCTTCAGACACACTGTGTTGTAGATTAGTACACTTTTGTTTTTTTTATTATTATTTCATTTAGATTCTTCTATTAGTTTCGGCCAACATGGCCATCATCAGGAGAAAAAAAATCTGCTTGCTGGTAGCAGTGAGCTACGGAAATGAATATATTGATGGAGAAAATGAACTTTTGTCTATAGTTTTCATTTATTTTTTATCTTTCTAAAATGAATTTTTTAACATTCCTTGTGTTGGTCAAACAGTCTCTTTTAAGTTGTTATTTGAGATAAGTGTTAGATGGATCCATGCTGCTCTGAATTCCCCTGGTCAATTTGACAGATTTATTGGTTCGTAGAGAGGGGATGTGTCTCTGTTAAGTGTGTGTGTTTTATTTGGTCCTTAGGGAGTGAGTGAGTATGATATGTGTAAGCCTGTATATTACTCTGGGTGTGTGCTATCATTTGTGAGTGAGTATGATGTATGTGTGTATATTCGTGTGGATGTGTGTATAAGAGTGAGGCCTCAACAATGAACGGTGTCGCATATTATTAGAACGTCATGATATATGAATTAAAAATATATATTCGAATGTAAATTTGAAGGACGAGTGTTAATAAGTTTATTAGTTGAAGTAGGAGTTCGCAATGAGAATGAGGCCAAATTCATTCTGTGCAAATATAAAAATAACGCCAAACGCCAACCTTTCATATAAAATATCTTAGATGTTGAAGTCTCAAATGGATAAGGGCATTGCAAGTTTCATGATTTAAAAGAAATTATAAATCTGATTTGAGAAATAAAGATAAATCAATTATATGCTCAATGCTTTCAAAACGTAAAAGATCACAGTAAGTGAAAAAGTGATCATTTACCATCCAACAGTGGATAAATAATCTGATGTTTCTGGACGACACAGTTGATAAGAAAAGATTGAGGATCAGTATTGTGTATCAAAGAAAGAATGTTATAAAATTTATTTCTGTACAATACAGTCGGTGTCAGTGACAATGAAAACACATCGAAAAATTAAAACCCTGAATCATATGTCAACTGGCAAAATAAATTCGATAGATCAAGCAGCATTTTAGAAGACAATCATAAGAAATAAAATGAACAATAGAATACACAGAATTATTTTCACCGACAATTGCCATCTTACGTTCAATGTGCAAATTGTTAGCTTGCATTTAGCGAAAACCACTAACATTGCGAATAATATAAAAATAACAAACTCTGGTAAAATTCGAAATCTATTGTCGCAGTAAATATTCACAAATCACAGCCCGCTTTCGATAAATGTAGGACCTGAAAACCATGTTAAAATCAAGAAAAATTAATATGGAAAGCAAGGATCAGCTCCTATCTATAATACAAACTATAAAAATTGTAATCTTTTTAACCAGTAGCGACAATTATTTCCCAAGCAAACAGAAATTACTAAACAAAGATCAGAAATTAATTTATAAAACAGATGAAAACACATTTTTACTAGCATCAATTAAAAAATTGAAATCTAAAAAACTAAAAACTTGCAAAAATGCCAAATAAAATATATATTTAAACCCAACGAATATAACGATGGTACACACAATAGACTTATATAAGTAAAAAGCAAACAAAATACAATAAAATATAAACAAAATAATAAATAAAAATATTACAAATAAAAACAACCACAAAGATTTGATAAATGAATAAATTCAGTAATAGTTAATTGTCAAATAAATGATCAAATAAAATAATAACCAATAAATATTTTTCTTTTTCCTTCTTTTTCTTCTATATCTTCTTTTTTCTTCCTTTTTTTCTTCCTTTTTATTATTTTCTTTTTCTTTTTTTCTTCTCCCGTTTTCTTCCTTTCTTGTTTTTTTCTTTTCTTCTTCCCTTTTCTTTCTTCTTTTCTTCTTTTTTTCTTATTCTTTTTCTTCTTATTTCTTCTGTTTCTTCTTCTTCTTCTTCTTCTTCTTCTTCTTCTTCTTCTTCTTGTGCCGTGACCCTTCAGTACCTTGACGATCATGCTTCTCCATAAGGTTCTATCCTTTGTAGCACGTAATACATTTTGTCTTTTCGTTATCACTTCTGAACTCTCTTCCACAATCCACTTACTCAACCTTGGTTTGTCGATTATGCTCTGATTTAATCTGACCCAATTTCCTTCAATATGTTATGTGAGTATCACATTTTCCAAACCCTCTTTTCATTTGTTTCTCAGTACGTGCCCTAGAAATTTTTGATAAGTGATTTTTTTCCAGTTTCTTTAAAACTTCTTCGTTGCTCACATTTTCGGTCCATGGTTTTCTCAGAATTCTTTTGTTGAACTACATTTCCTCATGTGTGAGATTATCCAGCATTCGCTATCATATAGAGTTCAGAAATCTTTTATTTGTTTATAATGGAATTCTCCTGTTCCTTAATAACTTGTTTAGATTTTAGAAAGCACCTTTCGATTATCCAAATGCACCTTCTGATGTCATTGTTAAACTTTCCGTCCTGTCTTAACTAGATTGAATAAATTTAAGCATGCTGATAGATTGGCAACTACCTTTCATCGTTTTACTGCTGAAATAGATGTAACCATACGTAAACCGTTCTTATCTAAGATTACATTTAGAATTACTCTTTAACGTGTCAGCAGTTGATCTAGAGAAACGAAAGCCTTAAAACCATATTGTTTATCTGAATGAAGTTTGTCTGAAGTGAGATTCTTAATCAATCCAGAGCTGATTAGGACTTTGCCAAGAAGAGGCAAAAGACAAATTGAATGATAATTTGAGAAATCAGAAGCTTCACCATAGTTCTTAAAGACAGAAGAGGATTTCTAACAAGTGGAATGCAAGAGGTTTGGATGGAATTGGAGCCTGTTCATGAGCACATATCCTTAAAACAATTGCAAGGATATCGTCGAGTCCGTATGACTTGTGGGATTCTAGTTTGGAGTTGATAGTTGGAACCATGGCCATCTTGGAAAGAATGTAGTAAGACATTGTCTATTTAATGAAATCATAAAAGAACAAATATAAAGAACATTGTAGAGATGCTGAGAAGCAAGGTCCAAATTATAAACCGATTTTTAAACAAAATTTTGATAAATTAAAAAAATAAAACAACGAAAAATAGGGAATTTATGAAGACGTATATCAAGTAGTAATAAACGGAAAATAAATTTAAAGTAAAAGAAAATTTATTTCTTAGACAAAATTTATTGCTTTCTTAATTTATAACATGCTCTCACTCTCTTTCCCTCTCTCTCAATATGGAGAGATGAGGAGAAATATAAAGAGAAGGAGAGGGTAGAGAGATATACTGACGTAACCAAAATACATTAAATAAAATGAACGACAAAATCGTTTTTTTTAACATATTTTTTTTTTGTATGTTTTGAGTTTGCGTAAAAGTTGTTGCATAGGCGGTTTACATTATCAGGTATATTAATATTCTCAGGGCAATAGAGAAACGGCTTTATTAGCTCCATGATTGCATACTATAAAGGAAATATTTCTAATTTAATCGCATGTCTATCGTATATAAGTGACGTCATGTCTGGAACGGTAATCGAATTAATGTCTCCTTAAAAGGTTACTAAATTTATAGTGCCTACATACAAAGATTTAATTATTACAAAATATATATATATATATATGTTTTAAGATTACATCATCTGAGATAAAATATTTTATGTCGATTGTTTATCTTGTATAAAGATAGGATCACATACTCTGATTGTTTACAATGTATATTAAATAGCATTTTGACATTATCTGGTAATATTTTAATTCTGTGATGTGATGATATATATGTGTCTAATGTGCTCTAAGTTTTAAAAAGTGGCAAGTTTACACAGAACATTACAATGCGAAACAAAAACTACTACATGAATATGTTAAGATCTTTTTTAACTATAATATTTTACTAACATTATTCGAACTGTTATCCTTATCTTCATTGCCATATTCACAAAGATTCGGCGTGTTGTACGCTCCTGCCTTCACTTTATTTCGTCCACCGGGGTAAATTGATCAAATTCCACACACATACGCATATTTATATTTATATTTATACATATGTATATAGTTATCCACAGACATACCGTTTTGTTGTATCACAGCTCATCAGTGTGGCGAGACATCGAACTGGATCGAGACACGACTTATTTTGCCTCTGAGTTATCAGCGCCCGGTAGCCAGGAAGGTGGAGGATTGTATATATATATATATATATATATTTACTCGACTCTCCCGTCAAATTCGACGTATGAGGGTCAAGCAGATCCGATCCTATGTAACCGACAGCCCGACAACAGCACATGAGATTTGATTATAATGGTGAAGGTTTCGTGCAGAACAAGGGGCCGAATACAGAGACCTGGTGTACTACGTTCCACAAGGTCCCCAAACGACCCTCCACAGGTTTTGAACTCAGAGTTGTCCTTCTCCTAGACCAGTTGCCAAGGCTATAGAACCCAGTCTGTTCTGCTATTTACTCATAGCTGGAGGGAGAAGAATAGGATTCCCAACTTTTCCAAGGGCATTAGCACGTAAGTGAATATAATGGATTCGACTGGAATTCGAACTCGGCTCTCTGATTCTTCAATCCAAGCCGCTATCCATTAAGCCACCGTATATACTATTTTAGATCTTTTATGCAAGTTGATGGATTTATAATAAAATTGGCATTAGACAAGCGATGTTGGTCAAATATACCCCATACCTGAAAAATTAATATTTTATTATTTTACATGTTAATATTGCATCTTTGACAATGTATAAAGTTAAGCAGTTTTTCACTCGTTGATTTTGTTATTTTCCTACACTTTTGACAATGATGTTACTTGCATCATTTTTAATTGGTTCTTAAAGATTTTCTCGGTTTTGATATTTTCCCATTCTCATAAATACCTCTTTTAATGTGCGCCATAAATTTTCTGCTAGACATTTTAGCTTTGCTAGCTGGGTGTCCTTTCATTAATGTTCTGTCTTTAAAAAATTTGGAGCAAGGTAGGAAATAATCACCTTGCACTATGTGAAGGGGCAATCTCTAGTATGAATATATATTTTTTGTCTTGTTTGCGTAACGCTAACACTCAACAAGATCGTACGCAAGAATTTAGCATAATATTTTGTGCATCATCAAATTTAAAGGGCGTATATGTTCTGCATATAAATATTACACGAAACTTTCCCACTTTTCAATATCGCTCTACATCCATCAAATTGAAAATCTACTTATATATATATATATATATATATTTTCCTTATGTGTTTTTCATTGTGTTGTTTACTTAATTCGTGGTAACTGTTCTGATTGTTTCCTCATTGAGAGCTCGAATTTGCGAACTTAAGCGCAGTACAAGTTTGGCAGTTAGGTCTCACCATTTTAATCTTGAAATTGCTTTCAAGTCGCTTTTTTACTTAGTCCGTTCCTTACCTCTTCTCCAAATTTTTGTTTCACTTTGTAACTCGATTCTCTTGCAAACTTTGACAACGACATAGCCCAGAACTCCATATTCACAAACACACTGATTGAGTTTCATTTGCTGATTTTTCCCTACGCTCCATGGAATGAAATGATCAGACGTCCTGATGAAAACTCTTCCACGGTGGATTCTTCCAGTGTGAAAGCCGATATTGGAAATAACAAGTAAAACCGCTATCTTCTATTTGATTCACCTCTGACTATTAAGCTGCTATAGCCCACATGAATCAATTCTAGTGTCTATACCAACATAATATTTCGGATTATAACAGACGCCAGTTTCTTTCTGCTCGTAATAATTGTAAGCGTGTCTTCAACGATATTAGGACATTAATAGAATGAGACACCGTATAGCCTATCACATGTCTGGTTCTAATGAATACTGGCGGTTCTGTAAGAGTGTGCCGAACAAGAGTAATTCCTCAATCCATCATCTCTCCAGTCTCTTCAAGAATTGTCACTTATTGCAAATAAAGCAGAATGGTTTTCTCGGAAAATTTCTTCCATATTCACACTCATCTCTTCAGGAGAATCTTTGTCAAATTTTTTCAAAGAACGGAATCACTACTGACTGATATTCACATATCTTCGTCCATGGTTTCCGCTGACATCACCTAATTATATTCCCACAAGGCAGGCAAATTTGATAGAATATCTGCAACTATCCTTACGTTGGTTTGTTGGTTTGTTGTGTTTTACGGTATATCAACCTCATTGGGTTATTTAATGTTTCAACTCCCACCATCCATACAGCGTAATGCAAGGGATCCTCCGCCGCTTACAACACCGAGCAAAAGTCATAAAGAGCGACCCAGAGACATTAGATGAAGAATCGGTTAGTATAAGTAGTACCCTACAACGTAACAACTACCCTGGGTACATTACAACAGCACCCCCAAAACTGGGATAGACGGGTACAAGAAGACAACAAATCCCAGAAAACAGTCTGTCTGCCTTATGTGAAGGCGTTATCAGAGAAAATACAAAGGATCTTCGGTCCATATAACATCAGGACAACCTTCAAAAGCTTGACGACACTTCGCAGATAACACTCCCTAGTAAGACCCCTCCATAGAGGAGAACATGACTCTGTGTACGCTATCCCATGTAGCTGCGGAAAGAAATATAAAGGGGAGACAGGCCGCCCCCTCAAGGTAAGGCTTCAAGAACACCAGAAAGCTGTAACACGAAGGGAAGTGGACAAATCAGGCGTGGCTGAGCACATATGGAGAGAGAAGGGGGATCAACGCCATCTGTGGGATCAGATTGAGATCATAGACAAAGAACACCAATTGGAAAATTCCTAAACTTAACGAATCAGCACATATGCTAGGCCACAAAAATCTCCTGAGCCGACCAAGTATAAAAATTAATGCAATATGGGAACCAGTAATAAGGAGTGCCAGAGAAAAGCGATAATAACAACAAAAGTTGCAATATGAGCTCTGGTAAAAAAAAAAAAAATGCAATGTAACAGCAAAAATTGCAATGTCAGCACTTAAAATTTTTTGTTGAAGACATTAGCTTTATAATACCTAGAACTTCATACATAGATGCCATCAAGGACACATGGCACAGTGGATAAACTTGTTAGTTAGATCCTGTGACAGGACCCAAAGAGTGTGAGTTCAATACCCGGTTAAGGCAGTAGAGAATTTTCAGAGGGAAATTAAGCAGGAGATAACTGATAACTGACATCCATTAAACATGGCACTTGAAACTAGAACAGTCTACCTCAGCAGAGCGAAATAAAGGGTTCAGTTCGACATTCCAACCACCTGAAGAACACCGGAGTGTACAACGGCCGAAACGTTGTAATAAATATGGCAACAAAGATGAGGACAATAGTATTCCTGGTATTAAAACCCATTTTTACCCCAGTTTCGAAGTTGACTATTTGCCCATAGCTGGGACTCTAACAGGTGCTACCACCCCGGACCTGGGAATACCAGCAATTAAGAGTTGGTTCCACGCTTCTGAAACCCTCCTGATCAGAGGCCTTGCTGCTGGACGTAGTTTATCGTCTTGCGCAGGACGCGGATGAAGTTTATCGTCATAGCCAGGACGGTATCCTTAGCTAATGTGCTCCCGAACTAGCTCCTGTTCTCTCCAAATTCTACAACAAGGGTTTAGTTGCTTCATGCTTTCCAGCCTGGTGGAATCTCTTCTCTAACAATTCCTCAGAACTTTTTAATCCCCCGAATTATTGTCATATTAGATTTTTTGACAGTTTTGGGGGTTACATTCAACACTTATTTCGTTAAACATGTCCCTTCAATCAACCTGCCTTCAGATAAACATTATATCTTTCGTTTCTCTAGTTAAACCACCGATATGTTAAAGATCATTACATAATTTGCTTTTAAAAATTTAGTCAAGAACAATGAGTCACGAATTCTGGTTTTGAATATCTCGAAGACGTTGGAGAGGTTTTAAATGCTGGCCTTCTTCCCAAGCTCAAGGGCTATAGTGTCTCTGACCGATTATTTTATCCAATCTTTCTATGATGTTATGTGGGTCGGGTTGAACTGCCACTTTTCTAGTTCATTTCACTTTAATGCGGAGGTATCTATTAAATCTCTATACTTGTACATACGTTGTGTCTAATCTTCATCTACGATATTCCCAATCTCTCCACTAGCTATTTATGCTGATGATACGTCTAATTACTCCTTTCTTAATAGTAAGCCAAATATATCCATCAATGTAAAACAGGCAATTGCTCACATAAATGACAAATAATCAGTTGTTAAATGGAGCAAAAAATGGCTTGTAAATTTTAACGCCTCTAGAATAAAAGTGCGTTATTTTAATCATCCTAGAGAAATATGTTTGTCTTCCATAAGCTTGACAAATGCTAACCACCAGGAGAACAACTCATTTTGCCTTTTTGGTTTTACGTTTCCATGGCATGAAGCGTTGTAATTATATTAAATCAAATGCTAGGTAAACTTCTATGAAAGATGGTTCGCTACGTACTATCGGATATTTTTCCACGCCAGAATCCATTTGGAAATTTATAAATCTTTCATGTAAAAATCTACAGGAAGTTCTGATGTTATCTGTTCTAACCGGGAATCTTGACTTAAGTCACTTTCCTCCTGTCGTGAAGTAGGTTGTTCCTTCCCTGTATTTTCTTTAAATATTTTCTTTGGAATTGTTCTAATGAGCTCTTCACGTTGGTACCACAAATGCATCAATTTAAGCGAACAAGTCCCATCATGTTACTGCTTCAATAGGTAGATGTAAATGTAATCTCTATTTTAAAAATTTCTTTTTCCGTCCTTCTCGACTGATAAACTCTCTTCCAGTTTATTTTTCCTTGAAAATAGGAAATTTCAAAAATTTAAATGCTACATCAATGGTCATCTTCAGTGTTCCTGAAGTGTTCTTGTTCTCTTTCAATTTCAGTAGCCTCTGACGAGTTAGTGACTTTATCGCCTCGCTTTGGGTGGAATGATTTGAAAAAGAAATCACTTTTCACTTGTGGAATTCTATTCCAGCTTCTTGATTACCATTCGTAAGTCATCACAAATTTAAATGAAATGTCAGTCTTAATTTTCTGTCTCCTTGTATCCTGCTGTTTTGTTGTCTACTCTTCTTAATAATGTTGTTTTTAGTTTCTCGCGTTCATTCACTTTCAGTAACCCATTCAGTCTTAGTGGATTTATTCCCTTGTCATGATTAAAAAAAATGTTTTCCTTTATGAATTTATTTTTTTTTCTCTATTTATTACAGTGAACTATTTTCCTAGAATATTTTCTTGCTTGTCATTTCATATATCTTTACGGAATGTATTTCAATTTTTCTCATCTCTTTTTGCAGTATTTCTAACTCTTACATTGTAGCTGTCATCAACTGATGCTTGATTTAAGATCTGCTATTATTAATTAATGATTAATCCTCCTAAAACGTTATGAACATTATTCATTAATGATTCGAATTTAAATCTCTAATTAGCAACTTTCGGATTCTTGGGGTTATTAGCTGCTAGAATTCAGAGGATCACTTCATCTCCTTGATTATCTATTTACTCCGTCAGAATGTCTACGTGTCGACGAGAAGAATGGTGGAAAAATTCGGTCAATCGGTGCAACAAAATCGCAAATCATTAAATTTTGGAACCAAATATTTGTTTAATTTCATTTTTTTCTTTAGCATTTGTCTAAATCGTAAAGATAAAATAACTTCTTACAAATATTTTTTATCGATGTTTTAAACTTTGGCGTGTACGTTCCTGCTGCCTTTTTTCACAGTATAATGCGTAAACCCTTCTTGAATTTAACAGTAAATTCAATCTGTTTTTTCTTTTCTATGATTTCTGTTCACATGTTTCACAATTTACAAATATTTCCTCTCTTCCTCTGAGAATATACTTTTATCTTGATGTTAAGTCGGATGTTAATATGTATTTTAATCTGCATTTATATCTGACTCCAACAAGAATTGGCTTATATCTTCGCAGATGTATAAATATTTACCTGGCGATATATATTCACGTGCATGTAAATCCAAAGAAGTTGTTATGTGATTAATAATCATTGTTTTCGTTGATAAAAAATAATAAAACTGAAATCCTTTGTCTTCGTTGATTGTCAAAGATTCAAAAGCAGGTGGGTTTCCAGTCACTATTAATATGTTCAGTGGATTTACAGCCACACCTCAACGGAAGGTGGTAACACGTACTATAAACCTCTTTATATTTCCTAAATTTCATAAAACTAATGTAGAGACTCACATAAACATTTGCAAGATATTTCAAATTGTATGGGTACGTGACCGAGTGGCTAAAAAGTTCATATTCTGACCATGAGACTCGGGTTCGAATCTCACCATGGTCGAAGTCTCCTTCCTAATGTTAGGTATCACAGTAGGGATCGATCGATCGATCGTGCAGCAGCGTTGAAAAGTGCCTGAAAATTATATCAAGGGTTGACGCAAGCATCGTGAGTGAAATTCGGTAGACGGAACCATTGGGTGCCGTCGATAGCTAGCACAGCAAGTCATCGTGGCCGAGGGCTTGATGATCACGCTAGATAACATGCTCTTCCCTATAAAAGGTCTGCTCAGCATATTTGCAGTATAAACCACAGGTGGGCTCTTTGGGTGTTAAATAACACAATTGCGCCTGAGCAATAGGGATTTCCTAGCCGCCCTAGTAGACGGGCATCCTCGAATACGAGTGGCCAGTTACACATTTCTAATTGTATGCATGAGTGCGTCCCTAAAATATGTTAATCTTTTCACAACTTGGATTAACTTTATCCTCTTCAATAATATTCACTTCCTACCACATCATTTATTTTTATCATCTCATTCAATATCTTTCTAACATGAGTTGTTATTGTGTCTTAACTATAAAGTGAATTATACTAAACTATTAGGTTGGTGCGAAAATAATGACGTAATAATGTCGTTTTTTGACGTATACGTCAAAAAACGACATTATTACGTCATTATTTTTGCATCAACCCAATATATGATATTCATATGGTGGATCAATAGTTCTTTTGAATTTGACCATGTCTTCAAGTTCTATAACATTAAAAAGATTTTGCTAAAAACCAACGGACAATCTGTTGTTATTAAACATTATTATTACAGAATGCAATTAAAGTTTGCAGTAATAAATAAATTGAAAACGAAAAAGAAGACAGAATCATAAGGAAAAGCGAATAATGAAGTAAATGTGAAAGTATTGAGATAAGTGAAAAAGAAAATGAAAACACTTCCATTGTGCTAAGGTCATAGGCTTACTATGGAAAAGTGATGCTAGAACTCTAAAATCTTGGATACATTAATATCGGTTCTTCTTATTAATAACTGCATTGTTTCTCTTCACGTAAACTGACATCGGACTTTTCAAAGAAGAATTCAAATGTAAATAGTAGCGAATTTCTCCTGAGAAGTGACAAAATTTGGCGTCGTTGTGTTATCAAGAATCTACAAGAAATGGTTTATTTCCAAGAATATTCATGCTTACATGGTTACTACGTTAGGAGATGGCGCTACAGCTTTATCAATAGCGCAAAAGTGGTCAACTAAATTTACGAGATTGAAAGAAGAGTTTTGAAGATCGCCCATGTTTTAGATGTCCTGCAACTGCCATCACCAAGGAAAACATTCATAATTTTCATTATCATGATAATGGATGACAAGCAATAGACTATAAATCAAATAGTCAATCATAATAGCATATCCCATGAGAGAGCATTAAAATATTTTGCGCAAAGGACTTGACTTGACGAACGTTTCTGCAGTGTGGCTTTACAAGTTTTCAGATACTTGATCAAAAGCGCACAGTTTGAAGACACCACGAGAAAATCTGACATTGTTTCAGGCAGATTAGGTTGATTCTCTTGAACATTTCAGGATGAGTGTTGGGTTCATCAGAAGGAAAATTCTCACTCCATGCAGAAGGAGAAGGTTAATTAATTTGCAGGGTATCTGATTGCCTCATTGTTGGGAAGCATTGTAATTGCTGACGATATTCATAAGCGTCACACCGTCAATGGAGAGTAATATGATAACGTGAAGAAGCAGTTACGAAAGGATATCAAGGTTCAACTGCCAGGAAAACTGTCAAAAGTTTTCTCGTTTCACCAGGACAATACTCCAGCACAAAAACTATATTGTTTCAATGTCTACTGTGCATGAGTTTAGCATTGAACTGGTTGATCACCCTTCTTTTTTTCCTGATTTGTCTCCATCTGAATCTCATCTGTTCCCCAACCTGCAAAAAACACTTGATTGGGAAACAATATTGCAGTGATGGTGACTTCATATTTGCTGATATCAACGTTTTTGATCAACAGGATAAAAGCTTCCATTAAGATACAAGCAGTGCAACACCGGTGGAAGAACTTTACGGACCGCAAGGGGGATTACGTTGAAAGATAAAGCACATTTGGCCACATGACAGTATCTTGGTCAGCCTATGAACTGTTCAACCGACACTCATAAAAGCAACTTTGTTATAATCAACGTTATTTGAATTTAAAGTAGCTGATATAGAATTATTTTTTCGCTGATCATATCCGTAATTCGAACAGCAAAATAATTAACATAATTAAGCTTGGAAGAGATTTAGTGAACACCTGATTTGAATATTCTAATTAGTGAGACAACTGCCACATTTTATAGCGTTATTACCAAATAATAGATAGATTTGTTTTAAATAAGAATTGCTCTATCGTGCTATGTAATTTCGCAAACTACATTCAATACTTTCGATCGGTGACACTACCTTCATCGCTTGCGAAAATTCATCATATATGCTTACATTCTTATAAGAAAAAGCGAAACATGCTAAAAACTTCAATGATCTTGTAATTTCCTGGCCTTTCAGGATGTAAGTCATTAAGTCTCCTCACAGAGACCTTATTTCTTTATTTACCTTTGAATTGCTATATCATCTTTGGAAAGATGCCAGTCTTGATTGCTGTTGTATTCCCAAAGGTTTTTGAATTCAAAGCTGAGCTTCTCCGAGTGTAATCAAGCATTTTCCCATAACTGGTGGGAAAAGAAAATCATTCTTATAATTTTTGATAGCTATACGTACGAACTAAATATAATATAGGCTGTAATTTGAACCCGTATGGTAATTTCAAAGCAGACGTTGATAACCCATTGCGTTACCATCACATCCTGTCTCCACCTTAGGAAAAATAAAAAATAAAATACATTATCAAATACAATTTTGTCAATGAAATAAGATTTTTTTTTACTGATTCTGAAAGGTTTAAAATAAGTTCTCCTAATGCAAATACATAAGGTTGACCGCACGCGCACACATGCATATGCACACGCACGCACGCTCACACACACGCATATATATATATATATATATATATATATATATATATATATATATATATATATATATATTGCCAAATACGATATAGTGATCCTGCTTTATCATGATATGATCATATTCCGTCAGATTAGTAAACTGCCGATGTGCTTTCCAAAGAAATCTCATTGGTCTTCGCACTGGTTTATATCTTTTCTTTTATCGCTTTTTTTCATTTGTAAGTACCAATTTATTGTCACAGATGTTGTTCAAAGCTTTTTCAGTCTTCAATGGATTCAATCATCTATTCTGCCTGATAACATTCACAAACGCAGGCGACTTGTCGATTGCGTCTAGCGTGAAACAGACTGTCGCCTCTGTGTTGACTTCTATGTTAACTGTTATATTTACACACACTCTATCTCTGATATTGAGCAGTATATTTCTTCGTGTATATATATATATATATATATATATATATATATATATATATATATATATATAGCACATCTTAAGGCTATATTTCTTCATATATATATATATATATAAAGAAAGAACAGTAAGATATATAATACGGTGTTCTTAGCTTCCATTTTCGAAACATGGTTAGAACTGTGTAGTGAAAATAACCATATTTTAAATCAATTAATTTATAATATTATATATATATATATATATATATATATATATATATATATATATATATATATATGTGTGTGTGTGTGTGTGTGTGTGTGTGAAGAAATATAGTCTTAAGATGTGCTATATTTATGGGATACATTGACACTTCACGGTTAACCAGACTAGACGATGTCATCTTCTGCTTTAAATTTAGACACACCAACCATACCTTGACTTGACCTCTTTGAATGTAACTGAGATATTGATACAAATTATTAACCCTGACGCCCCTTATTTAAATGATTGCTTTAGCCGTTACCATAGTAATTTTAATTTTAATAATGAATATGCTTATAAAAACGGGTAAATTTCAAGAATTAGTTATTCCAAAAATTTCGCTTGAAGATGGAACAGAGCTTGGTACTTTAATCTAATTTAATCCTAATAATTGTATTGAAGTTTTCGGCTCTGGTTTTGAAATATGATAACTCTTATGTAGCGAAGGAATCATATTTTTAAATAAATAATTATATTTAGGCTCTACTTTTGTATCAAGCACTGTTTTTATAAAAATAAAATAAAAAATACTAAAGAACTTCGGATGGTTTACCTAACGAGTTCTTTCCTATTTTCTATATATTTTCACACACGCACACACACACACACACATATGTGTGTGTATATATATATATATATATATATATATATATATATATATATATATATATATATATATATATATATATATAATGAAATGTATATAGATACATAATAACTAAATATACATAAAAAAAATTGTTCTTATAGAAATAAATCCCATTTATCCATTTTAATGGGTGAAGAAAGTATTCGAACAATGTAAGAAACGAATAAATAATCTTTATTTAATACTTTGCAGAATAGCGTTTCTTCACTTCTCTAGCTACCAAAATGTTCTTGTCGTTCTCAATTAGTGATTTGCAAAAAGACAGAATTCAGGATTGTTTATCAAAAGGAATCTCTGAAAGTGCAATTTGGAAACCAAAGATACCAGAACCTAAGTGTAACACTGAAATGTGTATTGGAATCGCCAAAGATGCATTCCAAAGATAAGCAGAATATTAAGAAATAGAAAATTTCGCTCAAAACAAAGAAAAAGTACTGAAAATGTTACGTCTTTCTCTATGGCTGGCAGTGCTGGACAATACTCTCTAACCTGGAGAAGAGACATCTAGTTCTACAGAAGGATGCTGAGAATACCATGGATCGAACATGTAAGCAACTACGAAGTTTTAGAGAAAATGGAAACATACGGAGAACTTAAAATCAGGAATAGTCAGTAGAGTAGGGCACATTAATGAGGAAGAATGGCTTGGAAAATATGATACAGGACAGATATATGGCAAGAGGGCAAAGGGAAACAACGCATAAGATAGTGAGCTTGAAAAATGGATGGCGGGACAGGGTTTAGATGAAATAACAGAAAGACAAATATATTAAGAGTTAAAAGGTAGAAGACGTTGTGGAGAGCTATGACTACCTACGTCCTGAGGGGACACGATGCATAAATAAGATGGTATATGTTTGCATTTTTTACCCGTCATATAGAGAGTGTGATGGATAAATTGTCGTTTAAATTGCGCAAAAATGAAAATAAGAAACTTACACAATAATATCTTGAAATACTAAAGAGTAAATTTATTCAATAAAATTGACATTGGCTTCAACCACCGCCAGATAAAAGATATTTCCGTATTCACTCTCTTGACACATAGGCTTCCGTGTTGAGTCGTCGTGGGATTATAAATAATCATGCATAATGTAGCCATCACTAGTGATCACTTCAAATATCTTCGTAATCACCCTTAGACTCGTCCAACTATTTCCGAATCCTCTGCACTCGCCTAAGATTGACACCCAAACACTCTGAAAAGTTCGTATTGGAGATTCCGGTGCGAATCTCAGGCAGTACAGCATATCTTTTCCAATTTTATGGCGGACGGAATTGCGCCATAGTGCTCTTTTTCTCGCATACTACTATATTTGCAGTCGCCAAAATCAAAAGCAAACAACGCGCATGCGCGAAAAAATTAAAACGTCGACAATTTACCCATCGCGCTCTGTAAGTCCATCACTACTTTTGGAATGATTGCTTTAGGCCGGAAAATTCCACTTGTAAGCCGCATTTTTCCTCATATATATATATATATATATATATATATATATATATATATATATATATATATATATATATATGAAAACAATAAACCAAACTAAAAATTCTTGAAGCTATCTAGATAAAACAGTTGAAACCTAACCTGAACAAAATAAAATACGAAATTTCCACAAATATTCTTGAATGCCTATAATTGGTTTATAGAAACGGCTTCCCATACTTAATACTTCTCGTTTTCACTCTCGTGTTGTCATGTGGAACGTCACGAGATGCGATGCTATTTCCGCTACCGCGTCTCGTATACACGAGTTTGTCGTTGATTTGAAATTTTTCATGCAACAAAAACAGACTATCATTATTATTCCGTGTATTGGTTAATATATTAAATAGCTTATGTAAACGGAAAGCTTAGATCAGATTTAAACATTTATCAATATGGTGATTTCTATATTATTTAATGAAACATCCATCAACGAAAAATTGTTCCTAAATATACACAATATATATATATATATATATATATATATATATATATATATATATATATATATATATATATATATATATATGTAAAGAGCGAGAAGAGAGAAAGAATAGAGTGGATATTTAGAAAAGAGAGACAGTATCTTCATTATCGTCACGTTAACAAACGTATTTCTTGAATGCGCATCCCTTGTTGAATTCTACATCCTCAATCCTCATTTTTCCGCCCACCTATTCAAGAGATTGTTTCTCACACGCAAAAATCATCCAAGAAATTTCGTTTTACATTTTTTCGAGTAGAGGTGCATTTCTGCGGAAAATCTTGGTTGAAAGCAAAGAAATGAACCTCTTTCGAAAATAGAAACAATTTATCTGCTCCAGTTGGCTGACAGTGATCGTAAACCAATTGACAAGCACAGAAAGGAACAATCTATTAAAAAATATTCGAATAAAAATGAGTAAAAATCTAATATAATTCGAAATCGAACGAGATATTTGTGCTTCGAGGCAAATAAACGAAGATTGATAGGATCTATATTTACACTTTAACATCCCACAATATTCAATGCCACTTTCTATTTTGGAATAATATAAACTACCTCCCAGTGATTACACGTGTATATGTGATTGGGAATGAATTATTGATACACATTAACTTTGCAAATAACATGCTAATTTCCAATAATAATTCATACTAATGATTTCTGAAATCTGCTTTGTTTAACTGTACAATCATCGAAACAATTTTGGGCGACAATTTTAAATTAACTATCATCATATTAACCTTGTACATCTTCCATTAGCCCGTGGACTTTTAATTATATCAAACATGTTATATAAAGCATATTATTTAGCAATATGGATGTTACTTCCAACCATTGAGAACCGCATACATGCTTTTGTTTTATGCACAAGGAACACTTACAACGCATGCGTGAGCAGATATTCCATTGCTGGGTCATCTTGTGAGACCCAATTAAATAATGTCTTCTATTGTGTGAACGCTGTATTCTCAATAACATATAACTTTGATATTTTAAGTTTTGTGCAGAGGATTTTGATTCAATATCATATGACTTACATTTATCAATATGTTACTACAGCTCAACTTTGTTTCTTTTCAATTTCCAATCATTCCCAAAGCTGAAATTACCCTTTAGACTTCCTGGGTAAGTATAATTCATTAATATACACTGGAACTCTGGGGATTAATAGGCTGTAGGGAGAAAACATACAATTAATAGCGTTTTTAAAGCTGAGAAATGATTCCAAGTTTCATGAAGATACAATTAATATCGGAATCAAATTTGAATATTTAATAACGGATTTTCATTTTCTAACCTTGTGGACACAATCAATTATTTGTGAACAAATAAAAGAAACATCATCACTCGGGGACTTTCAGCAGTGGCATAACATAATCAAAATGTTCACGTTCCACAATACATCAAACAAAATGTTAGGAAGGAAACTACCTTACTATTGAAAAGAACGATAACAGTTACTGCACACTGGTTACCTATTTTCCTGAAGAACATTTTTAATAGAAAGATTTCATAAATATTAACCGGAAGTATCATTGGCTGATTGATCAGTGAATGCTGGATGTTTCTTTATACGGAAAAGGCTATTATTAATATTTACATTATTACTTTAATTTAAATAATAAGCAGCTAAATTTTCGATAATTCAAATTGTTTCACTGTTTTCTGAACTTACTGTATATATTCACATACAAAATTAATTTAATTACCAACAGATTTCGTATCATTCAGTATAAACGACCCTAGTTCTCATTTTCTTTGTCTAATAAAAAAATAGTAGACACACGCTCGGATTTATTACTGTTGTGGATTCCGGGTTGAAATCCGGTACCAATAAATAACAAACGCCAGTAATGAATATATAAAAATAATGTATTAACTTAATAATACAAACTGGTAAAACAGGTTAGTAGTTCCAGGAATACGGGTTAGTAGCAAAATATCTATACAGTCTTTGGTATTGAAGTATCACTGTATGACTTCTTACTGAGTGTACGTGCTCGCTCACTGTGACTCCTACAATGCTGTTACCTCAATCTCACTCTTCCGGTTGCCTACAACATTTTACTCTGTCACTCTGGGCTCGACTCGACTCTTCGGTCTTGCTCTCGCTCGGGTCTTCACGTAGCCGTAGTATATGTATATACTGGGTGAGTCCATTTGTGTAAAAAAGGGTGGACCCCTCAACAATTACATTAAAACATTTATGTTCAATATTTCAAGATTCAAGGAAAGGCACCGTGAAGAACGAACAGATTCTTCATAAAAATTTAAGTTAAAATACAAAAGACTCCTCGCGTTATTACGTTAGAAAAATCAATTCATCTACATTGATATTAACAGACAAAAAAAAAAGAACAAGTGGCGCTCGCTACTCATAGGAACTGAGATTTTAACTTTAGAATGATAAATCGATCACTTCGATTGGCTCTTATCAGCATCGACAAGTTATTTATATTTCCTTGGGACATATTAACAGATGCACATATAGTGAAATATTTTGTTATATATATATATTTGTTGCTTGAATTTGGGTACATGAGCATATAAGATTGTAACAATCTGTTGTTAATTGGCACAAGAAATGGCTTGTTAATTTTAATGCATCTAAAACAAAATTGTTATTTTTTAATCGTGTGAGAGAACCTTTTTCTGTCTACCATCAATAGAGCTGATGTTAACCTCCAAGACAGTGATTCTCTAGGGTTTCACTGGTTAACGTTTTTCACTGACATATATGCCGCTGCTAGGAAATGTCCTTCCCCCTGACGTTCTAGACATTTTTCTCCGTCAGAATCTATAATACAGAGTTTTACGTCTACCCTTAGACCATGCATTGAATATTGTTGTCATATTTAGTCTGGTGCTTCTGCTATGGATTTAGACATACTTATTAAAATATAAAGTAGAAACCGCGAAGTTATTGGTCCAGACCTAAATCTCATCTTTAATCTCTTTCCTACCGCCAACCTCTGTAGTGTAGATTCTCTCTGCTTTTTATACAAATACATTCATACTAATTGTTCTGTTGAGCTTTCCTCGTTTGCACATTTACCTTATGAATTTAAGCCTACTACTACATTAGGGTCGATATCTCATCCATTTAACTTTGAAATGGCTAGACGTAACCGTAAGTTCTATGCTAACAGTTTCTTCTCCTGCATTTCTCGCTTGTGCAATCTCTTTCGGTTTCTTGTTTTCCAGTCAAATTTGATCTTCAAAAATTTAAATACCATGTCAATCGTTATCTTCCATCTTCTTAATTCCTGATCTCTTATTGCTCTCTCTCTTTAATAATGTTTTATTTCCTCATATTCTCTCACACTCAGTAAATCCCATTTATTCTGGGGGCTTTGTCTTGCTTGGGGTGAAATGATTAAACTAATTTTTTATTCCATATTTCATTATTTATGAATAGTTTCCGCAACTTAAGAAAGATATGATAATATGATTTTTATCACGTCCGATATTTAAGATTAAATATCATATCTAAATAATTAAAGTATGTTTAATCTTCAGTTTAAAGGCAAAAGAGATCGGACAAGAGATAAACCGATACATGGTGAACTAAACAAAAATAATTAAGATTATAGATCAAATAATTCTTCTCGTTAGAACGCCAATAAATACATATCTATCTCGATTGTTAGTGACGACATGAATATTGTAGACACCTGGAGAACCATGTTCTTAGCAAATTAATCTCGAATAACATTTTTATTTTCATATATTATCTCTAAATGTAATTTTCTTTAATGTTAAACCATTTATCATTATGGCAGCGGAATAAAAAGAATTAATTCCTCCACCCACTAAACACGCAGTCTAGCATGCCTAAATCTCAATGAGAAGTAGATTTAAAACTTGTTAAGTAGACATGTTTTCGTTAAAAAGGTGTAGAAAATATCAAGGAAAAGTGTTGAAACTTTTAAACACCATTGCTTTTAAAACGCATGAAAGTTGTGATGAAAATTCTATTTGTTGAATCACTCAAATAAAAGTAATGAATAGAGAGTTACTAATGCCAAATATGGTTGAACTAACAAATATTTTCTTTTTTAAGACTATTCTAATAGATGTTTCGAAATCCGAAATGTGAATATGAACTTAGGAATTTGTTTACGAAACATAAAGAAAATATTCCTGAAATTCTTTATAAATGTAAGTTTGGACCATAATTACACTAATGTGAAAATCTGAACATAGGTAATTTGAGTATAGGTTATTTTTCTACTCTTACATATAAGTCTTTTTCGAGCGTATAGTCAGTTTTCTTTCTTTTTGTTTCTACAGCTGAAGAGCCGATGATGGAATTTAAGGTTTTAACCTTTCTCTTTTCCTTTCTTTTCATTTGAGTGGTTGAAAGGGTTGGTGAAATTTCCGGTTGGTTTTTAAGTCGACCTTTTAATTTTGCCAAAAGGATTTCTCGCTTTCTATCTCCCTAATTCCTTGTTTTTATACCAATTATGCCAGGTGAAAATCCAGGGTTCATTTGAGCAGAGAAACAAAAAAAAATAAGTGAGCGAATAAGTAAAAGCCAGGGAAAAAATGAAAACGGTAAGAAAACAAAGTAAAGTGGAAGAAATTGTTGGATTGAGTAAAACAAAAAAAAAAGAAATTCATAAAATGCAGACACAAATTAAAAAATACAGAAAATAATGAAAAACTGCAAGAAATGGAAGAGTATTTAACTTAAAGATTAAAAACAAGAAAAAAGTGAAAGAATTTTGTACATATTCACTAAGCTTATCTTGTTCTGACACTAAGCCCAAACTGTAAACAGCGCTAAAGTTACAGTTATAAAAACCTACGACTGTCGAGAAAATATGCAATTAATTTTACATCGTGAAAAGCAGACAAAGAATAGAGAACATAGGACAATAGAATTTGTGGAGATTTTTTTTCAGTAATTTCGAACGAGTTGGCTTTATCAAATAATTTCTAAGAAATTATTTTTTTCATAATTTCACCTCAAGCAAGGTGATAATGCTACTGAGATGCAAACGGTTACCGTTGGCGAAAAAAAAATTAGAAAAATTTATGAAGATGAGAAGCATTTAGGAGAAAGAACAGTAAACCTAATCATAAACTTTAAACAAGGGATTACCCTCGATTCCTGTTCAATAGACGGAAAAGAAGTGTCTAAAAAAACCTGTTTTTAACACATGCCTTTCTGACGTTGTTTTTAAACAGGACTTAATACAGCAAAAGTTTAAATGAAGGGAAATGTGTTTAGGGGAATATTATTATGCAGTTTGCTTTAGTACGAGAGGCGCGTTGCTGGTAAAATAAAATAAAAAATTACAAGAAGGGAATGAGAAGGTAATTGGAAAATTATTACAAACAATATAAAGAAATGAATGAAATAAAAGTTGAAAAGAAATGAAGTACAGGAAAATAAAAAAAGGACATAAATTAATGTTGAGTAAAGGAAACGATGGAAGCAGAATTGTTACAATAAATGATATAAACACATCCAGATTTGTTTTGCTTTGTTTTCTATCATAAAAAGCAAAGAAAACAAATGAAAAAGTCACAGAAGTAAAACAAAAAATAAAGATGAAAAAAGAAAATAAAAATGAAGAAATACAAAACAAAGATGAATTCACTGAGAAGATGTAGTAGAGAATATTCCAGAGAAAAAGAAAAACTAAAAAAAAAACTAAAAAGTGAAATGACAAAAATTATTCGAGACAGATATTTTAAAATAAGGAAGAAGAAAATGAAGATTGCGTAATAGTTCTGTTGAAAATCAAGAAAATGATAGGGAATGGTTAAAAAGAGAACGTGAATTTAGGAGAAAAAAAAGAATAAGAAAGAGGAACAATTGAGAATAAGATTCTGGAAAGCATCAAAGAAGAAATGGTTAAAAGTACATTAGAGGAAGTATAGACAGAGTGAGTTTATAAGGATGAAAAAATATCTATAAATACATTAAAATGAACGCAAATATGACTGAAAAAAAATTAAATAAGTATTTATCATCAGTCTATATTTCTGAGATGAGTTATTGTAACTATTTAAAATATTTACATTGGTCGGACTGTTGTCCTCATCTTTATTGTCATATTTACGACGTTTCGCCCGTTGTATGCTCCGGCCTTCTTCTGGTGATATACGTTTGAATTTCGAAAATTATTAAACCGAAAATTATTCTAGTACCACGTGCCATGCCCTTTATAGAAATCTCAGTTTTCTTTTCCATTAGTAACTTAACTCTCAAAGTTTGTTCAACTCTGCTGTGTTCACATAACGAACTCACAAATCTATGTGTCAAATCAATGGATTAAAGCAACCAACGTTTTTATCCACTGAGCCATATGACCTTGGAGATAGACCCAAACGTTGGCAACATTAATTAAAATATAGTTGATGTGGCGAGTCGTTGAACCAGACGTTGTTCATCAGCGATTTGAAAGGTCTTATATTTTGTATTGCAGGGGTCCCACTTAACCAAGACCCTGATCTAGTGAGGGAGCCAGTTAATATTAGGTTGGTGCAAAAATAATGACGTTTTTTGCCGTATTTTTTAACGTCAAAAAACGTCATTATTTTTGCACCAACCTAATATATATATATATATATATATATATATATATATATATATATATATATATATATATATGTTAAAAAGAAGAGAGAAACCGTAAACGTTTTTGGTTATAAAGTGGATTTTTAAAAAAAATATTGTTTTATTTTATTTTTGCTACACGTGTTTCCCGTCTCGCAACTGTCATCATTCAAAGGGTGGAGATTTCCACATATTATTAAAAATAATTAATTTTTTTCTTTATGTTTTTCGATGTTAAATTTTCTCGATATGAGACATTCTCTCTTTTGTGTTAGTGATCCAAACGTCTTTCTTGAACTGGCAGTATATATATATATATATATATATATATATATATATATATATATATATATATATATATATATATATATATATATATATATATATATGTCTGTGTGTGTCTACATGTATCTATGCGTGTGCTTCAATTTATATCAATTTTTACATTCTTGCGTATATTTATATGAGTCCCTCTGTATATGCGTGTATACATGCAGTCATATATGAATGTATGTATCCGTGATATTTCGATAATGTTTGTATTCGTTACTATATTTGTGAAAATATATCCATGAGTATATGATGCAATAATGCATGTGTGCGTTTTCTGATTGTGATAGAGCATGCGTTGTTGTATCTTTATACTTAAAAGGTTATGGTTTTATTTTCCATTGGAAGGTGATCATCTCATCCTTTTCAGACAATTTAAACTTGCTCGTATCTGTCAGCAAAACCACAAAATTCACTAAAATTCCGGAATCTTTTAGAATCACTTCATTTTATTATTATTGGTTTTATTTTTTCTTTTCTTTCACAATCTAAATGTTTTATTTCATTTACTTTTTATCGCCTCTCATTTTTCTTTTTTTTTTTTTTTTCAATTTATGTCTTTATTTTTCAGCTTCTGGCTTTTTACACTTGGTTTTTAACTTCTAACTTTTACCCAACTTCAATTTAACTGATTGACTTTTTTTCCTGTACTATATATTCGGTGGATTTCTTATCAGCAATTCTTTCAAAGTCTATTGTTTTTATCCAGATATCATTCCTTCTTTTTCTCCACAAAATTGATATTATACCTTTCTTTACTGCCTCACGTTAGGATGTATTATTATTATTATTATTATTATTATTATTATTATTATTATTATTATTATCATTTTTATTTTCTTTGCTTTCTGGCGTTTACACATTTCTTTCCGGGTCCCACCCAGGGACCTAAGGTTAGAAATGGCATCATGACACTTTTCACTGACAAAAATAAAATAAAAAAAAAAATAAAAAAAATAAAATAAAAATAAAATAAAATAAAAATTACATAGATAAAGCCCTTCGTAAAGTGTGGGCTGTACTTGTCAGAACAATTTTTTGTATCTCTTTGAGGCATGGGCTTCCAGGAATCCCTGCAATTAGTCTACTTCAATCTTTTCCAACCAGTCCTAGGGCTCCAACTACAACAGGGATTGTTGATGTTCCTATATGGCACATTTTCGAGATTTCTATTTCAAGGTCCTTGTATTTTGACAGCTTTTTGAATGTCTTCAAAGATACATTGCAGTCAGCAGGGACTGCCATATCAATAAGGAGGCACCGTTTTTGTTTGTGGTCTTTAATAGCAATATCTGGGCGGTTGGCCTTGATTGTTCTGTCAGTGTGAATTGTGTAGTCCCATAGAATTTTAACAGGTCCTATCTCCGTAACCGGTTCTGGGAGGTGTTCATACAAGTTTCTTTCAGTTTCCTTCCCGTAGAAGTTGCAGATTTTCCAGTGCAGATATTGGCCCACTCTCTCATGTCGGGTTTTATATTCAGTGGGTGCCAACATCGTGCAACCTGATACAAGATGATCAATCGTTTCTGTATATTTATCACAGAATTTGCATTTTGGGCTGACACAATATTTTAGTATGTGTGCTTGATAATTCCTAGTTAGCAAGCATTGGTCCTGCGCAGCAAGGATAAAACCTTCAGTTTCCGCTTTCAACCCTGCACTGCGTAGCCACTGATGGGTATGGGTTTTGTCTACATCAGCTTGTTTGATACGGGCAGAGTATTGGCCATGAAGCGGTTTATCTTGCCATCGCTTCTGTATCTGGTCGGTTGCATTCGTCTTTGCTGTCTTTTTTAAGTATTTTGCAGTTTCAGCCGGTGTATTGTGCTGTAGTTGCATCTCTACGCCCATTTGAAGCTCCATTTTGAATTTGTTGGCTTCTTTCATTACGGAGTAAAGACGCTTACTACTTTCATGTTCCTTGACGCATACCATCATCGAGTCTTCTGTAGTTCCCAAGTATCTGTGGAGGCTAATTGTTGTAGTTTTGTAGGACAGTTCTAGTTGAAATAATCCTCTGCCTCCTTCGGATCTGGGCACATACAGACGATCAACATCAGCTTTGGGATGATGCATGCGATAGCAAGTGAGAAGCTTTCTCGTTTTTGCGTCCATTCGCTTAATTTCAGCTATGGCCCAGTTAAGGACATTAAAGCTGTAATGCACCACTGGGACAGCCAATGAGTTTATAGCTGATATTCTATTTTTTGAGTTTAGTTCAGTATTTAGTATCAGACGTACACGCCTGTAGTACTCTTTTCTTATTTTTTTCTTTCATTTGGGGGTGTTGTATGCCACCTCCTTCGCTAATTCCTAGATACTTATAAGCTTCATCATGCTCCAATTCCCTAATCTTTGTGACAAAATCTAAATCTATTGGGGGTGTTTCTGTAATTCTACCTTTCTTGAATGTTACTTTTGCACATTTATCTAATCCGAAGTCCATACCTATGTCGTCACTGAAGTATTTTACAATATTGAGGAGGCCTTTCAACTCATTGTCGTCTTTGGCAAAGAGTTTGTGATCATCCATGTATAGTAGGTGATTGAATATTTTCTTATTTATTTTGTAACCATAGCTACTGTTGTTCAGTTCATGTGTAAGATGGGTTAAGGATAAACAAAACAGAAGGGGGTGACAGAGAGTCTCCTTGAAAGATTCCACGTCGGATATTCAGACGGTTGGATATGGCAGTGCCCCCGGTGTGCCTAAGGTATAGTTTTGCGTTCCACATCCCCATGTTGTGCTTAAGAAAGTTTAATACCACAGGGGAGACTTTGTACATTTCCAAAGTCTTAAGGATCTTGGTCTCGCTAAATTTTTAGAAATTTACGTACACATGTTACGAAATAATAATTCTTATAAAGCTTAAATTAATAAACAGATATGGATCTTCGTTCGATTTTTAAATTTTAAGTGACAACACCAAAAAGAATCACATGGAATTTTCTAAATAAAATATTTATTTACTACATTAATTCAGTCTAATCTTTCTTTGAATACGATTCCCGTGGTGTGTTTACACTGCAAAAAAGATTAATTCATTTCACATTTCGCCATATACATCATTAAATTTTCCACGTTCGAATTTATTAGATAGAAATAAATTGGATCGATCCATTCCGTCATTTAAGCGTAAAGTAAATTGAATTTGTGTTTATTTGCGAATAGAAACTTTACATAAGCACATATTTCATCATACTCTTAAAAAGATCGTTGTTGTTGCTGTCATATGGGGAATGACAACCTGTTTGAAGGACACTTTCATGCTATATACCGTCTTTGTAAAAAATCTAGCTGCGGAAATAGATATCCTTCTTAAAACATTCAAACGTCCTTAGTCGGTATGATTTACGTACCCTTCCCAGTTAAGTTTTATATTTAATTAAGGTGGTTTAATAAGACGGTATCAGTTCGAATCACGACGAAAATCAAATCTGAAAGGAAAAAATTAATAAACACTTATTTTTAAACATTTCACTCTATTCAATATTGAACTCAATATAATCTAATCTATCTGTTGTCCAGATATATTTCCTCTGAGGAGCAATGTGTCGAATCCTTGGCTTCGAAATCCTTTAGCGGCATCTAACAGTGGTGAATCTATCTGTTCATCTTGTTTATATTCAACTTGTATGTTTCACAGAAGATACTGCTCGATACGTAGTTGACAGTAGACCGGAAACCACTTTGACAGCTTTATGCCAAAGTGACGTGTTTCCCCGAACATTGATGAATATTGAGTTTCCTGTCTACTACACCTAGGCACACAATAGATGGGACAGGCGCAAGTAAGGAACACATGTTGTGGGCCGGATAGAAAATGCCGTATTTATAAACGGGACCATCGGACCGGTTTACACTATCCACCATAATCAGAAGGAGTGCTTCTTTCAGTTTCTGATGCTGCACATGGTCAGAGTGTCTACATCATTCACAAACATGCGAAGATGTAATGGAGAAGTCTATACGACCTACAGAGAAGCCTGCGCCAAATATGGACGAAATTACCCACTGGGACCAGGCACTGGAGGAGACAGCAGACAGCAGAGCATCGTCAACTACGCAAGCTAGTTTCCCTCAAGTTGTTGACATGTGGTTTTTATGAGTCTTTAGGCAACCCACAACACCAGCATGGCAGAGGAGATCCTACGAAAGTTTCAAAAGCAAACCTCAGTGTAAATTGTGAGGTTTAACGATACCATTAACAATGAGGCATTAGTTGACATGGACACCCGAGCGAAAGCTTTTGGAGGCCAAAGAATTGCCATATTTGGCCAACCTCAACATAAAGATACAGCATGCAATATCGCAAATGAGTACATGCGAGAGATCAGCTATGTCACAGAAGAAACGACGGCGTATATATCTGATGACGAACACAAACTGATGGAGGACCAACGATTATTCCAAGAAATGAAGGTAAAAGTGCAGATCTCTTCTTCTTCAATGCCTCAGCTGTAACTGAAAAGACGTTTACCATCAACCTACTTCTGGCTAAACAGCGCCAAATGAAACATATTGCTCTAGCAGTGGCCTCACGCGGAATAGTTGCAACGCTATTAAGTAGTGGTTGCACAGCTTGTTCGTGCTTCAAACTCTCGTTGGATCTGTTTAAAAAAGAGATGGCAACAATTCTATAAAAGGCAAACTCCTCAGTGATTGATCATCTTCGATTCGCTAGACACGGCATTTACCAATCATAGACACAACACATGGCTTATGGGATATGAAGCACTCTTGTTTGCAAGCAACTTTAGACAATTCCTTTCAGCGATTCCGAAAGGGACAAAATTTGAAGAGGTAAACGCCAGTATAAAGTCTTCGTACCTGTGGAGCAATGTGAAAAATCTGACACTCACAACCAACATGGAAGTTCAGCGCAGTGGTGATGAAGAAGCTGATACTTTTACAAAGTGACTATTGGATGTTGTAATGACACTTTGGTTAGCAGGTCTGTTTGACATTTGGACATATGTTATCTGATTTAAAGGAACTACTGACTAGAGTGTTTCCTAACCTGAAGAATCAGTTTACAGACCTTAAATGGCTGAGAACACGTGCCAGTTGATGATTTAAACATAAACCAACTTGAACAGCTGCTAGATGAGCGTCACAGCTACTATAAACGCTCTACTAAACACAGATGA
>OZ010584.1:118785934-118888434 GCA_963932145.1 Acanthosepion lycidas | reverse complement strand
TCTCCTGGCTAAGAATTCAAAAAATCATATATATCTACTAAATGTCTAAATTAAGAATAACCTCTATAATAATAAAAAAAAAAAAAACAGATTAAGATGATAAATCACTAAATAGGGAAATTTTTAAAAATGCAATAACAAATGAAGATATTAGATAGAAGATTCTGTTCAATTCAGTAGACGTCTTTTATTTACTCAGTTTATTTAATCTAAGTTATAAATGTGGAATATTGCCTTAGGGATATACTTAACAATTTCATATTAATGAACTGAAATCATAGATAAATATAATAATGAAATTTAAATTATATGTTAAATCTTTTTGTGGATATTCTTTAAAAGCGATTTATTATTTATTTTTCAAATCTTTTTCATTATAGGGAGCTTTAGTTATTTAGTATTTCAATTTAGTGACCAATATTTATCAGAAACACTCAATATTTTTCATACGCATTCTTTATCAAAATATTTATATTTTACGGCTGCCATCATCCCTTCACTGACGCGTTCTCGCACCGTTTTGCCGATTTAGAGTGTAGAATGACGAATTCCCATTTCAGAACCTTAATTGTGGTGTCGTGAGTATCGCCAATGTAAACATGGAGTCGAGGCAGGCGACTTCATCACAGAGGAAAAGTGACCATCCGTAGGAATGTGCAGAATGGCAGTTCACATTACTATTCGTCTATATGGCGGGTCCCTTCGGATGTTGGCGATCAAAGCTGTACAAAATTATATGTCCTTTATAAATTTTGTCTTTTGTCATCTCCTCCAAAAACCTTCTCCGTCATCCATTCACTAATGCTTGCAGGGTAGCTTATGTGTTGCTTTCCTTTGTAACGTTTTCGCTTTTTTGTGTATTTATTCAAAACTTTGTGATAAATCTGTATTCTAAAATATTCTGGTATTTAACTAATATCACTTAAGTTGACCCTGTTTGTAAAACCACACCAGACCATAATTTTTCCTTAGCAACCTACGAGCAACCCTTTTCGATGTTTCTTGTTGAAGATCATACGAAATGAAAGCTATAGACTTAAAGCCTATCAAGATTGGAGTGCATTTGTTAGTATAGATCAGAAACTGTATTTCATTTATGTCCATTGGTTTCGTGTTATGTTTATGTAAGCACGGATTATCGCTAGAAAAAGTATTAGATATTTCGTACGAAATATTCCAGTACTTGCAGCATTTGCATCCGTGTTTGGGCAATACTTTTAACACATCTTCATTTACATTCTACAGTATCTCTTACAATAAGCCTAGTTTACTTAAATATAATCTTTTTTAATAGATCATTAGTTCGTTACAGATAAGCGATAGATTGAAAGTTTTTAGAAATTTTGACGGAGAACGACTTGCAGAAACTGAAGGGAACTTGGAGTAATCCATTATCTATCTTCCAAGTAATGATTGTTTTATTCTGACACACGTAAGATTCCTTTCGGCATTCGTTTTTTTTTTCAGCGGTAGAAATAAAGAAATTTTTAAATTTCCAAGTGCTTAAAATTTGCTAGATACTTTGAATTTGTACGCATTGAATTATTAATCAAGAAATGCATTTTATAAGTATATCTGCACTTCACTTACACGTTTATCACAACCTGACATAATTCAACAACAAATCACTGATCTCCGCAGCTTTCTCGTAATTTCTGAATGAATTGTGAAGTACTGATTATAATAAAATATAATAATAATGATGCTCTCTTCATATGCAGGGATTAATTGTTTTATCTTTTAATTATTAATTAATTTTTTTCTCATAATGAAGCTATGGCGGAGAACAACTAACGCAGAGCCTTAAAATGTATCGACCCCACAACATTTTTATTGGCTCATCTAAGAAAATATCCGTAGTACAAAAGGAAATTTAATCTGTTTCCTGTAGAATTCAAGATGGGGATTTTAACCTTATATCATGATTTTGCAATGTGCATTTAATAATTATAACTCAATTGAAAATGTATCAGCACTGAAAATCTTGAACTACATTTAATTTCAAACTTTGCGGATATTTAAATAAGTCTCACGTACTCACCTTTCCTCTTTGTTAAAAGTTTCTAGCAATGATTTCTATAAAAGTTTTCAGCAAGCATTCTATATTGTATTCATGAGAGAGCAAGAAATTCACCCTAAGAAATGCGGGAGTGCCACTATCCCACAATGGGCCACAGAAAATTGAGAACAAGATTAAAGAGGCGTCTTTGAGAAAAGATACAGAGACAGAAGGTTAACAAGCTCAGAGTGTCAGATATCGATTGACATTAAACTTGAATATTTGAAGATTATAGTCATCGGGGAAGCAAGTAAGGGGAAGGGAGCTCCACGGACGGGAAGTGCGAGAGAAGAAGTTACATTTACGGTTACATTTAACTGTTTTGACAGTGAAAGGGTGGGACCGAAATGCAAGCCTGGTAGTTCACTTATATTCATGTTGTCTGGTAACCAGCGAAAATATTAGAAAAGTGTCGTTTTCTCACATATGTTACTATGTGAGAAAACGACATTATTTTTGCAACAACTTAATAGCTCGTCGGAACAGCTGCTGTGAAAATACTTGTATAAGAAAGAGAACATTTTAGATAATTTCATAATATTAGAATTGTTTAGTTGAATCAAGGACGATTTATCAGCATACAGGATAGGAAATTTCACAACAAATCCTTCTCTATTTCCTGACTTCCAGAAAATGGCTCAAGGCTTATTTAATTAATTTATGTGGCATGGCATTTCTCTGACTTTTTAGTCACACGCACAGGAGGATAATCGTGATTTCAAATTGACACAGGCGGAAGTCAGTTTTCGACAAGGATCTTTCATGTCTTACCAGTTAAAGGTCAAGTAGGTACAGTAAAATAAAGAGTATATAATCTTAGAATTTGTTGAACACCATCGAATTTAATGAGGGCAAATTACTGTGATCATCTCAAAAAAATGATCTGAATTTTCGCTTCTATATATATTTTCAGGTACATGACCCGAAAGAGTAAAGGTTCCTTAAATTCCTAATGTGCATTTGTTTATTTTTTTTTTATTATTTTATATATTTTGGTTTGTTTTAATTTCTGAAAAATACGTAATCTAGGGTCATTATTTATTACCTTGTTTATAATAAAATCTCATTTTCTATTGCCGTTCATTTGAGAATGCCACTGATCATATGGGACATCATTAACATCGTTGGTTTGTAGAAATACTTATATATCAAGAATTATATTTACACGATTTATATTGTTCCCACAGTTACCTTCATCTTTATTTAAATATTCACGACATTTCGGCCGTTGTATTTACTAATGTATCCAAGGATACATGGCTCAGTGGATAAGTGTTAGGTAACTGATATAGCATCTGTGAGATGGGATAATAAGTTTAATAGATTCATGAAGTATATGACTCTGATAAGCTTTTCAACGCGAGACGCTCGAGTCGGATAATGAGATAAATCATTTGAACTTTTCTTAACGTATTGCATATTATTACTCTATTTATCGCTTAAGCGTTTTTTAGCAGAATCTCTGTAAGTTTCAAACAACACGGAAAATTCTCGTAATTTTCACGTATTTTCTCAACTGTATTATAATTTTCATTATATAATATTTATTATATAATACGACTAATTTTAATAATATTTTATTAATCTATATTTAGATTATTGAACTTCGAAGCAGTTTTGAAAAGTGTTAATTTATTAACCCTCTCTCTCATATATATATATATATATATATATATATATATATATATATATATATATATATATAATATATGTATAATATATATATATATATATATATATATATATATATATATAATATATGTATAATATATATATATATATATATATATATATATATATATATATAATATATGTATAATATATATATATATGTGTGTACATATATATATATATATATATATATATATATATATATATATATATATACATATATTAGGTACCGACAGATAAACGTGATACCTAAGGAATAAGATAAACTTTTAAAAATGAGAGACAGAGACAGAGAGAGAGATAGGTGGGGGGAGAGAGATTAATTTAGAATAAAATTATTATCAAGAATAAAACTGAATTTAACTGGCTGGTCAATAATTATTTGAATCTTTATGTGGAGTGTAAATTTTATCTTTAAATGTTTGGGATATCATGTGAATGTGATGTTTTAATTATTTTTTCTTGCATGAAAGTGATTATTTTATAGATACACCTGTCTAATTATATAGTATCGAATATGTTACAATTTTTTGGCGGGTGTGCGCGGTTATAAGAAATACCGATGATAAGTAGTTTTGATATGGACATCACTATATATAAGATAAATAAAAATTAGGAAACGTTTATCGATCTAACGTGTTACAAATTTATTAATGCTTCATCAGAGAATGAGATGTGGACAAAAAGAGGAAAGAATTCTGATGTTTTTATTTTGCATTGTTTGGTTTTGGTTGGTTAGTCAGGTTTTATATGCATTTGATTTGTTAAACAAACGTTAGTATCATTTATGGCATTCCAACTTTTTCGCCCTTTTCTCTATATCTCATTCTCCGATGAAAATTTAAAGAGATAAGATTGACGTTTCCTATTCCTTCTTTATCCTATCATTCTGTCAGATTTCTCTTATATATATATATATATATATATATATATATATATATATATATATATATATATATATATATATATATATATATATATATATATAAAAAAATATATAAAAGTATTATGAAATGGAAAAGTTCGAAAATTATTTTAGGACATTTTTATACATTCTTTTTTTAGATACAAATATTTAAGTAAATGCTCTTTTTATAACAAACAGTATTAACGACATTTACCGGCCTGAATATTCGAGAATTTTTAATAGAAAATATGCGTCCCCAGACAGGAATCGAACCTGTATCCTACACGAAACCGTCACACAGCCTGACGTGTTTACCGATTTAGCCACAGAGTAGGGTTTCGATTAGCAAGGTCGATTTTATAGTTTTTAAACTAGAATTCTCTATGATTCTCTCACGTACATTCATATCTGCTAGATGTGTATCGAAATGTAAACAAATGACGCCACACATTATGAAATAGACAAAGTCCGACGATTATTTAGGAGATTTTATATATTTATACATTCTTTTTAATCGATACAAATATTTAAGTAAATGCTCTGTTTACAATTTTCATAGAAAATATGCGTCCTCCGTTTCATGCACGCAACCCTATATAAATTAGACACACACACACACACCTATATATGTGTATGTGTGTGCATGTGTGTGTATAATAAACAGTATCTATATTAGCAATATATTCCTATAAACTTGTGCAAATATAACTAGTTTCGTAAACTTTGATGCGTTATCGCTAAATACAATCACAGCAATAAAACAAACTTGAGTTGACTACTTCATGTCGAAAGAAAAACCAAAAGCAAATAAAGGGAACTTTGTAATTTCCAAATTGAAATCAGCTTAGAAATGAATCAATTGTTTGCTTCCATATAATCGTCTAATTCGAAACTTTATCAAGGCATCTTACTAAATTTTGAACTTCCACAAATATTTTTTTCTAACCATAATAACCTCACATAATCTGTACTTCTGACAAATAATTATGCAACTATGACGCTTAGATGAATATCTGAATGCACTATAAAGACATTTCTGATTTTAAGCTTGCTAGTTTCTTTATTGAATCCACTTGCAAATTCCAATATTCTGTCAGTGACTTTTTGATTACGAACGTTCTTATCGGCATTTCGACAGAATAACTTCTAGGTCAAAGTCCACTTTTCTTTTTTTTTTTGAAACTCTTTTTCATAATTAGATTCTCTTCGTTTCGGAACCATAGACACTGACATGACCAATATAAAGAAAAATATCGTTACATTATGTTAACAATTAGATTAATTAAAATTCATGAAGTTCTTTTAAAAGCAGAATCAGGAACAACATGATTCAGTTCTATTTTTCTATGAGAAAAAGTTGGAGAGCTGGTGATACCACCATGCAAAATTATTCCAGGAGACCCGCAATCAAACGAAAACATATTCCGAGAATAAGGAGACCCGACTTCATCTATGTATATGCGCATTCGGAACTAGCGTACGCATCGAAAGACATGGCCAAATCTGTATTTGCAAGTGTGAATATATGAATCATATCTTTAAATATGAGCCATCAATAACAAATCCCTCAAAGAAAAAAATCCCGAAATAAGACGGCACTCGGCATGAGATTTACCAAAATATTCCTACAGACATGTACGCTATGCACATCGGTATTGAGCAAAAGCCGGGCGTGTAGAGAGTCAAAATATAGACAACAGCCAGGGACAGTGTCCAGTTGAAATATTAAGACCTCATTAAGGTAGATGCTCCTCCTAGTTTAGTTCAGCCTGGGTGCTTACGCCTGGCTCATCCCACATGGTGGGCATGAGCTTGTTCGCCTAATTAAGGTTAATCCGGCAGAAGGAGAAGAGGAAATAACCACCCATTGTTATAGCTGCCAGGGTGACAGAAAATAGAAAAGAAAATATTAACAAAGAAATAAAGAGACCCATAGAAAAGAGTCTGGTATCAATTGATAGATGGTCCTCTGATTACACACACACACAAACACACACACATATACAACACAAACACATACAAATATTAAGATTTAAATATATAACATACACATGATGGCGAAATTTAATTCCACGAAAACATATTGCAACCATATTATACCCTATTAAATGAGGCAACGTCGAGGTTTTTTTAAATAATGATTTTCACCTTATGCAAGGCCCATTAGCCACTCGAGGTAGAGGTTTAGCAGCGTAAGAGGCACAGTTTATGGGTGTATGCGGGGAGATAACGCTTGAACCTAGACTTTAACAGGTTATAATTGTAATAAACAGGGAAGCATCCTCTTGGGAGTCGGTTCCCCAAAGCAGTGGTTCGTGAGAAGAAGCTACTCGAGTGGAACTTACATCTCACCAACGGAATACGGATAGGTTGGTGGTTCTCTGCAATGGGCGTGGCATGCTGTGTCTTATCCAGTGTCCATTCATATGACTGTAAAATATTAATTTTATGTCTTTCTTTAATAAAATTTCAGAAAATATAAGGCCTAAGAGCCACTCAAGGTAGAGATTTTGTATGGACGTAAAAGGGGGTATAAATTAATTTTAAGGGGGTTGGTTGTTTTGTGCTACGGCGTATCAATTCACGTGTCAAAGAGTGTCAGATTTATATTTCATAAAATTGAAAACGTGTTTTTTTCCTTAGTCATGTGATATCAAGTATTTGTGTATTTTTTATGCAATCATATGGTTTCAACTATTTTAGAGAAATTAAGTTCCAATTATGAGGATATGTAGGATATATAGCCCTAAAATTGAAGAGGATAAGACTATATTGATCGAGAGTGTCAACCTTAAACTAGCGTTAAGGAAAAACTGTCTGTATGGGACTTCTTTCTTAATGTTATACTCTGGGAATGAGAACGACTTGACCCTGTATATCTGGCCTATGGAGTCAACTGTAATGTAACTGGCAGAAATAAGGAATGCAGTCTGTTTTCTCATTTTCCATTGAAATATTGACAGAGAAGCGAAAGGCTTTGAAAGGTTCGTCTGGAGGAAATGAGCTGTAGGTTTGAAAATAATTTTTCGCCAACAAGACGGAATCAATGTTTTGAAATCTGTCAAAGCTGAAAAGATTGAGCAGCTCCAAACTAGATATAAGTGTAATGCTTGTTTTTTATTGGACTTATCTAGATGCGTACTTTTTCAATTTTTTATTCAGTATCTATATATGTAATTTTAGGAGAAAGATGTTTTGTAATGCCAACGAACACTCATTTCACTTTCGTAATGCTCATTGTATTAGAACCTTTGTAATTGCAGATACAACTATAGTACGCCGTTGAACAAGACTGGTGTCAGAGGCCTTCGAATAGCACAGCACTAACAGTACTTGCTCGATAATACTCGCTCGAATAGCATCCGTAGAGAAATAGTATAGTGAATAGAGGTCCGTATACTATAGAAGATAGAAAAGAAATGACGACCCGAATAGTAATAGAGGATAGATTAGAAATAGGGATCGTTAGTCGTCAGCTACTTCCTACATATATGTGTTTCCTCTATGGTTACGTAGTGTACTTTATTCTATAAGGCAATCTATGTTCAATCTTAAGTGTCGGCAGCGACAATTTATTCCAATATAACACAGTGGAAATAGTTTTCATGCGACAAGTTTAGTCCTTTACGACTTTATCGAAGTTTATTTTTTAACTTAATGCGACTGCACAAAAGAAAAATTCTTTTTAAATTTAAAATTCCCGGCGTCTCTCATTCGTGCGCATGTGGGGTCACATTAAAGTAAACATAAAAAAAAAACTTAGTTCGATGAAGTCCTGAATGACAAAACATGTCAGACGAAATCCTTTTCCAGTTTTCATATTTTTTTCCATTAAATAGTTCTTGATATTTAAATAAGAAAAAAAATATATCGTTATGGCATATGTAATTTTCTTTTCATGAAGAGAGCATACACATACTTATTCTCCTTCATGACGGATATAACCATATATCTTTTTAATAGTAACATGGATTGCAATAATTGTTCATGGCAAAGTGTGTAGAGTGATTTTACTTTGTCCATACTTTCCCACCAACCCTAACGCAGCTTCCTTTTGGCTTTTCTATAAATACATTTCTGGTAATTGTTCTGATGCACTTTCCTCTATTCTACTTAGACTTCATGAATTTAAGCACAATAATAGATTGGTGTTTAGATATAATCATTTTACAGTTGAAATGGCTAGATGTAACCCTAAGTTAGATGCTAACATTTTTTTTTTTTTTTTTACTTGCACTTCGCGTTTGTGGAAATCACTTTCGGCTTCTTGCTTCCCGGTCAATTCTGAACTTCAAAAATTCAAATGCAATGTCAATCGTTATCTTCTATCATCTAAATTCTTACACTTTTATTGTTCCCTCCCCTTAATAGTGTTTTTTACACATATCCTGTAACACTCTGTAATCCCTTGCGTCTTAGTGGCTTTATTGCTTTGCTTGGGGTGAAATGAGTAAAAAATATGTTTTCGAAATTAGAGTTACATTACACTTAGATGAGATGCTAAGCAACATTAGCGAGTTGAGTTTACTCTGCGTATCAGAGATCAAAGCAGAGATGTGGATTCGTACCGTTCTTAATAGCATTAGTTTTATGTGATTGCATATTCTATAATCCGATTCACCATTCGGTGCAGTCGGCATATTAATATATATCGTCAGCGTTGCTAGACATTACAGAACGCTTTCATAAGAATTTATACTCATCTTAAAAATCATATTCACAATCAGATCAGCACATATGTAATCAATATTTTCTTTTATGTCTAAAGAAATATTTTCAAAATAATTTCCAGATAAATAATTTTAACGAAATCCCTATAATGTGTTTGATCTGGTCTTATATTTGAATGAAAGACTTAATTATTCCCACAATTCGAACAGTGATTACTTAATCTTGAGAAAACGTACCATTGGCTTACATGAAGGATACATTGCTGACGATTATACCGTGAAGCCAGCCGGAACCTGGTCTAATGCTAGAGGATTGTCTATCTAATTGTTGTTGTCAGCACTGAAGCATGCATCACGTCTAAAATGTGCATCGATCTCGAAGGACAACATTCAGTCACCTAAGTAAAGTTTATAATTGAATGAAATGCCCATCTTTCTTCACCACAACCTTTTTTTGTTACATTCGAAAGTTCAGACTCTGACGGTGAAGTAGATATTACTACACAAGAAAACGTGGAAAGACTTTGAAAATGTTATCAGGATAACTACTTGCTTCAAGCAGGCAAATGAGGAAAAATGGCACCGTTCTACAGGCTGAAACACTTGTTTTCTTACAATGTATATATGTAAGTTATCATACGTATTTTATATCTATCTGTCTGTGTGTGTGTTTATCAATCTATCTGTCAATATCGATATAAACTGAGTGATATTTAATCTATCACCGCGATATATTATGTAGTTCTCTCTGACGAAAAATGTCATCATTCTACAGGCAGAAGAACTTGTTTTCCCTCAGTATATATGATAGATATATTCATTATCTATATATTTAATTATTTTATGTTTGTCTATCAATCTGTCTGTTTGTATCTGTGCTTATTAATGTACAAGTTCATATCGATATTGACTAAACCACCTTTAGTTTATCTCCGGAACATATGTCAAGATCGAGCTGACAAATATTGACATTTTCAATTAATCACCGCTCTACATCAGGCGTCCCAGTTTATTAAAATCGATATATTTACCTATTCTTCAAGTGATTATAATTATAATATTTATATATGATTACCATTGTGTATCTGTCTGTATTTCCAAAATTATCCCGATATATATTCATTTACCTTTTTTATCCTTGCTCAATATATTAAAGTACACATTATTTGATATAACAGCAGGGTCACCAGTCAATTCACACTAGTCATTTCGATTAAATTTTAGTGAATTCTACGCAGTCAAATTTCCGACGAGTCAATATTTCTAAAATAATATTTTTTCTTAAGCAACTTTCAGTAAGTAAGTGGTAGTAAGAACACAAAAAAATAAGAAAGATCTCGTGTCGGCAGTAACAGCAAAAGGAAAATATTTTCCCTTCTATGTTTCCCTCATTACGGACCGCTCTTAGAGCAAAATTGCCAACAGACCCATGATTACGGGCATTACCCGAAGCTCTTTGAGCTGACATTGACTTTCATCTCTGTTAATTTACACTTGCAAACAGACTCGTTCTTGAATTATATGCGTCTGTCATATATCAAGCATATATGTTATTCTATTCATGTGATCACGATTAGATGCGATTTTATAGGTCTTTTATCATGATTCTGTTCAAAAAGATTTTCTAACCTACAAACACTGTTTGTCCACATCTACCTATCTACGCATACACACACACGCATATATTAGGTTGGTGCAAAAATAATGTCGTTTTCACACATATGTTAATATGTGAGAAAACGACATTATTTTTGCACCGACCTAATACATAACTAGAGAGATAAAAGAAAGATAGAAAAAGAAAAGATGGAATAATAAGAGAATATAGTGAGACAAGAAAATTGTGAAAAAAGAAGTAACCATGCATGTGTACTTATACATACGTACTGAAGTAAACAAAGACATAGACAGGCACACGTACACACACAAGCACACACACACACACACATATAAAGAAAATATCAACCTACTATCAATAAAAAAAGACGTATAAATTATTCTCTAACTTACAATAAAAATAACGAAAACATGAAAATCGGCAGATAATTACTGAAATCTACTGACGAGTGGACCGAGTAGATGTGCTGAATGCAACATCAATTAGCTAAGTAACAAATTTATATTTGTATTAATCCTACACCCCAAACGCCCTTGCAGACATACATAAAAAACAAACTATTTTTCTTACCAACAAGTTTTGTCCTTGATGGACTTTCTTTGTGTAAAAACTCTCTTTGTAAATTTCATATATAAATAAAATCTATATGAATGTTTACACTCAAACTCACACTTAAATATGCGTGTGTCCGTGTGTGCGCCGTGTTTGTGGTTGTATTAATGAATTTATCCATTAAAATTAAATCACTCTCTATTACTAGAAATTTAACCTATTTATATGGATTGTTTTTATTTTTTTCATGGTCATATCTATCCATTGTATCTCAGACATGATAGATTTTTTCATACACACACAGAGATTTTATATAGGGTGGGATAGATAAATTGTCGGCTAAATTACACAAAAATGAAGATAACACTAAGATCTCAATATAATAGATATATTTATCGAATTGCACAAATTATTGGAATAATAAAAAATAAATTTATTCGGTAAAATCATCATTGAGTTTAACCACGGCCTACAGACGACTTTGCAATCGCTTGCATCACTTCTGGATGGACGTCTTATTTAAGTTGGTGACTGCAGACATGATCCCTGTCTTGAGTTCATCTTCGATGTCACAGGGTGTTTTGTTGGTCAGTAGATCACCAGTGCCCCACACATAATAATCAAGCAGTGTTCGGAAATATGTGGCCAAATATAAGGGCTGATGTGGTCGCAGAAATTGTCTGACATTCATAATTGGATTCTCTTGATTTGATGGCATTGTTCAGATTCCTGTGCCAGACATAGGGTCTTCTAACTGCCACCATCTTTACCCAGGGAGTCAGAACCTTCTCAAAGTACTTGATATAGGACACCAAGTTGAGTCTGAGGCCTTTCGGAATAAGAATGAAGGCATAATTTCGCCACTACTAGTGATCACTCTAGACCCCGTCGTCTTCATGATTAGACTCATCCAACTCTTTCCAAATCGTTTGTACTGCCCTCAGATTGACACCCAAACAAGCTGAAATGCTCGCATTGGAGCATCCGACGGGAATACCATGCAGTACAGAATACCGTTTACTGGCTGAGTGAATTGCGTCATGGTGTCTTTTCACATACAGATTGTAACTAACCAGCTAAATCTACTATGCTGAGCAGTCGACAAAATCAAAAACAAACAACGCACATGGGCGAAATTAGAAATATAAAATGGCGACAATTTGCCCATCGTTCCCCCTCCCTCTCTCTCTCTCTCTTGCACTCCATATATATATATATATATATATATATATATATATATATATATATATTAGGTTGGTGCAAAAATAATGTATTTTTAACGTCAAAAACCGACATTATTTTTGCACCAACCTAATATATGCATAAAATAAAAATTCAGTTTTAAATTATGCTATGTTTATGGGTAAAACTGTTCAATGTCAGAGATAGAGCCTATGTAAATATAAAACACCAAACGGCGACATCCTGTTACATCCTTGAGCACAATATTTTAGCATAAAGATGGTGTTCTTTATATAGTATAATTAAGTGTATCATATTTCTACTTTGACTATCTGAAATTCGAAATCTAGTGTATATTTTTGGATGTGTGCAGGGAATGTGTGTGTTTGTAGGAGACATTTTGTTTGGCGTTTGTCCGCATTGTTGCTTTGGGAACATTTATTTCAACACTACTCGTGGTAGTTAAACATACCTTAGATTAGAATGGAGCTAAAAAATGTTGTTGATGTAATATATTGTTTTTGATGGGTGTTTATATTTGGTATTTTCGAAGTAAACAATTATGTTCTTTTGTAATTAGAATGACATTTGTAATAATCTAATTTAAATCCAGTCTTGTCTCTGTGTATTGCAAGTCCCAAACTTTTGTTCCTCTCTTGTGTTCACTGACGCATGCTTTCAGATTTTGAGACATCTTTTTTGACTGGAGTGAATTCTGCTTTATCTATGACAGTCGAATAACACAAAGATAATAATACTACATATTTTTCCATATTTCATTCTCTGATGAAGCTTTATTAAATGCAAAGTATGCTACATTTATAAACTTTTTATTCTTTAACCTGTCGTTCTCTCGGATTCTGATCCATATTTGAACTGAATTTGATGCCAATATACATACATACATACATACATATATATATATATATATATATATATATATATATATATATATATATTAGTTTCTTGATTGCCCGATGGTACAATAGCCGTGAGCATGAAAGCGTATCTACGACCTAATTTAAATTGAAAAAAAGATTTATAAAGAAAATTCGAGATGCCTGGCGATAGATGCAGGTTAGTAAAACCGTACACTCGTTTAGATTAAATAAATTGTCTCTAATGGTTACTCGTATCTATAGACAGTGAGAAAAATCCGGAGGGCTCAATGCGAAAACGTTTTGATAATAACAGCAAATTTGAGGAAATAAATCTGTCTGTATATAATATAAATAAAAATGACTCATCCAAGAATTCGGTTCAAAAGATCGATAAAGATTGATAAAGATTGATTACATCGGTTGTATTTCCTAAGCTCTCAGCAACGAAATACAGCCTCACTATGTCTTTTATTCTACAATTAATAATTCATTATTCCTAATAATTTAAAATCAAATTACCTAGTCCAACGCAATCTCTGAAAATTTCTCACGTTATATTGACTTCAACAACAATAATCATTCGACCACGGGAAATGATTTGTTTTTATAGTTTTTGGAATGAGTGAATAGTCTGGATGACAAACGACAACCATTAAACAATTATGGTAATTCAACCTGTCTCCAGGAATCAAGATAACACAGTCGGATGCCATAATGAAGGTGGTAAACCATCAATCGGTTTTCGACGCCCATCAACAACCGGTACAATGTCATTTTGTTGTTGGCTATTCGCCCGCTCGTGTTTGCTCTTGCTGCAAATTCGACCAATCATAAAGAAAGAAATATTGCTGTCCAGTCAATATAGGCTTCATCAAGTGCAAACTGGAATCGATTCTCTTTGAGAAAATAATCAGGATTGAGCAGCCAAATAATCGGTTGTTTTTCTCTACAGTTTTTACAGCACATCTTAACAGTGATTTATTTTCGCATATGTTGGTAAAAGAATGAATATTTAATTAACAATTGACAAACAGTTTCTGGACCTTTTTTGCTTACCCATAATTACGTGTTTACCTTCATGCTTACAACAACATTTTGATTGTTACCTTCTGCCAAAAATTATCTTTCTTTATATGCTAAGAGTAGTTTTTGCCGCAGTAAAACATTCCCACGCTTACAGTCTAAGTTGAGGTTTGGTCATGAAGAACCATTGCGATGTTTCGTTGTAGAAACAACCTGCTGCTACATTATACTCTGTTCTCTTCTCCCTGCAGAACAACTTGCATGATAGGCTAAAAACAAACAAGACATTGTAATGTATAATCATTGAAGGCAAATAATATCATAGTTAGTATTGCCTTTTTAGCTATCGTGTGAGAAATAAAATGCTAACGGAATGAAAAAAAATATAGGCAGTAAGATTCATAAATTTTATTTTGACTAAATTGAGTCGTATAGAAAAAATAAATTAAATTCGGAACTTTAGTTTTCACTTTCGTTTTAATATTTCCCGTATCACGTAAAATTACCTCAGAGGAGATCCAGAAATTGACGTTCGAAAGACAAGGGCCTCTTCATATTAGAAAAAGGATCACATATTAACCAAATCCACTATCCACCCCACTTTTTTTTTTTACTCTGTTTATTTTTTTATTTCGACTAATTCGGCTATATAAGCATCTCCGTGTATTTACGTGCCATCAGGTACTCTCCACGGACCAACAATGATACCTCTAATAATACCAGCCCAAATCATAATACCTCCTCCTCCTCGTCCTCCTCCTCCTTTTGGCGTGTCAAGCGTTGAAGACGATCTCATCCATTTAAGTCCCAAACTTTGCTCCAGCCATTAGGGCCATCAAGTGTTGCATGACTTTCATCTGTGAACAGAACCTTCGAGAAAACGACCTTCATGTTTTCTTTTACGCATTTCATTTGTATGTGTACTTTTGTTGATCGAGCTTTTGTCACCCGGTCTCACTGATGTCCCGACCTTTTTCAGAGAGACGATATTGAGTACTTCTGGAGACTGTTGCTTCTACAATGCTCCTGAATATTGCTCCAGTGGCCAGGCCTGGTTTATTTACAGCTTCACGTTTCATTCGGACAAAAGAACGCTGGGAAACAACCCTCGACTGATCTTTATCGTCCCTCTTACGTACCTTCGTAGAAGCTGCAACAGATCTTTTCAGAGTTTGTTGATATCTTCCAAGTATTTTGAATATTTAGATTTGCCTTTGGGTATTTCAGATTTTATATTTTACACAGAAGGTGCCAAGTCACATTTCTGACCGATAATTACCATTGTTAATAAAAAAAAAAAACGCACGATGTTGGGTGTAATAGAAAGGGAGGTGGAGAAAGTCATAAAGAAGAAGAAGAAGAAGAAGAAGAAGAAGAAGAAGAAGAAGAAGAAGAAGAAGAAGAAGAAGAAAAGCAAAGCTATTGAAAATGTATAGGCAATGGGTTAATTGAAATGAAACATCGAGCGTTTATTTACAAATTTAGGTTTAATTATTTTTTTAAATAATAATATAGCGTTCATTAGCTTTTTTCAAAAAAAAAAATAAAGCGTTAAGAGGTCATTTTTTTAAAAGTATGAAACTAAAGTAGGGGATTAAACTGAACTCCTGAGTTTTAAATTTAAAGGGTTTACATGTTATTTTAACTTTTATTTTATTTTTTCATGCGTGTACTTAGCACTTATTAATATTACTGTTTCCTGGTTTGATTAACCTTTTATTTATTATACATACATACATACACACACACACACACATATATATATATATATATATATATATATATATATATATATATATATATATATATATATATATATATATATATATATATATAGGGAGAGAGACAGACGGACATATAGACAAACAGATAGATAGATTGAAGTATAGAGACGTTGGACACAAATAAAAATTAATGTACTTACGCAAGTATTCTTTTTCTTGTTATTGCAAACCATTAATGAAAAAAAAAACGTTAATTTTGCAAGAGGTTTTCAGTCTTACAAATCAGTCTCCTGTCCCAAACTGTAAACATCCCTAAATGACCATGTTGACTTAGGTTTTTCACGCTAGCTCGTTAGTGTTTTAGATGTTCAGGTCAACTTTCTGGGGCCATTCGAACCGATGGCGGTAGAGTTGTTTGTTTAGTGTCAGTTGCCTCCGTTCTCTATCGATGGCACCAAAGACGTAGCCAACGACAAACTAATGACTGTGGCAATCATACAGCTAATGGTAATGAAGATGATTATATTGGCTGTTTTGACGGCAGGGTCGAGGGTACGTTGGTGGTGTTGCATTGAAAGAGATCGCTCGGCTGATGATTATACGATCAGCTTGTCGGCCTTGTGCTGATTGTGAAGGTGAATGAACTCATCGTGGTGGGTTTAGGTTGATGTAAGAAAATAGGTGGTATTTTTTTGAAAGCCATGTTGTGGTACAGAAGATATATATATATATATATATATATATATATATATATATATATATATATATATATATATATATATATATATATACACACACACACACACACATATATATATATATATACGTGTGTGTGTTTGTGTGTGTATATATGTACGTATGTATATATGCATGTATGTATAGTGTGTAGACTAAATGTTCATAAAATATAATTCTGTCAAATTTGAGAGGGGACCTAGCTAACAATATTGAGAGACGTAGAGAAATTGAAGAAATCCATTTTTATTTTCAGGAGATGTGCTCAAAATGGAAAACTGCATGTTTATGAAAGTAATTCCTGGAGCATTGGAAATAATAAGAAGACATAAATTAAAACCGGTGAAAATTTCGGATAAAATTTGTAAGTAATATGCTTTTACAACGTAAGCGATCATAACTCTCCAGATATTACACCTTTTAAATTATTTTCTACGAATTAACCTAACTTCTTGTGAAAAAATCCACGATTTTAAATTGAGAGTTTCTCATGTTTTATACTTACCCAAACTCAGGAAAAATATCCCGATTTAAAATGTTTTAATCCATAATGTGAAGGAGAAATGATTATTTCATGTCGTCATAAAGAACCTCAGTGTGAACTACTTGAACAGACGAGTGTGGAATACAAATAGTGAGCCTTCATAATCTTTAGGCTAACCTCACATCAGGCGAAAAACATTAGAAACAGTGAGGTCGAAAATCTGAAAATACTTACTTTTACATAATACCTAACGATAATCATTAAATGTATACTGCACGAATAGACAGAAATAATTATACCTGTTATGTGAAGCAATTATTTTCTGATATTTCACGGTGCGCGTAAAATTTATGGTTCAAGAAACGGAAAGGATCATAAACAACAAAGATTTTATGAAACATGTAAGGACATTCCAATGACATAAGGGAAGACATAGTTTTTAATGAGTTTTTTAATCCAAGATTTCTTAGGTCCACAAACGTTGTTTCAGTTGGTGCATGAGTTTTAGTTGCTTTCCCTGTTTTCTTAACAATAAAAGTAATATTGTGTCTAGATCAAGAAGACGTACTAAAAAAAAGATTATTTTGCTAGTAAAATCAAATAGTAAAACAGCATTATGATCCTTGACGCAATACAACACATGCAACATAAACAAGAATCTATAAATAAAATTAATCCTCAACTGGCTGAAGTCACAATACTCTTTGAGCATGTCATCACACTCACAAGTTCTACAAAACTCATCAATTGCCTCTATCTACCCCGAAGATGACTTAAGAAAGTTCGAACTTTGGACCATGTTTATTGTACTTTTCTTTTTGTCCGGATTTGCACCTTGTCTGAAAAGAATTATTCAAGATTTGAAAAAGGCGATGATTAAAATTAATCGACACAAAAGATCATTCGATACCTAAACACACTAATATTAGGTTGGTGCAAAAATAATGACGGTTTTGAACATATTTTTAACGTCAAAAACAGACATTATTTTTGCACCAACCTAATATATATATATATATATATATATATATATATATATATATATATATATATATATATATATATATATATATGGGGGGTATGTGTATATGTGTGTGTGTCTGTAGTAAAATAAAAAGAAAGAAATAATAATCCAGTTTGTTAGCGTTTCTTTTTTTTTTAAAGTGCTTGATACAAAGTAGAGCATAATAATATAATATTATTATTTAAAAATCGTTTTCATCCCGACACATAAATTACGATATTACGGAACTAAAAGTTCATATTAAATTCAAATTTTTATTCCATTCGCAAGCGATGTTGATTAACATTTTAAGCAAAGTAGTATTATATTTATGAGGAATGAGATTTCAAAATTTTAAATGGGTGTTGTTTTTTTGGCGAATCACGAAACAGGTTTAATCTAAGATGGAAAGTGAAACATTTTATGTTAAATGTTTGGTTCGGTATATAATTTCTGCTTGCCCAAACGATCTTTCGTGTATGAGACGTGTCACCCTGTCTACCTTTTTAGGAACATATATAAGATACATTGACTTGCATAATATTATATGTATCGAACCATGGGTTAATTTTGACAGTGTTATTTATTTATTTTTTATTTATTATTTTTTTCAAATACTTTAGGGCTGCCTTAAATGGGTTTCAAATATCATTAAATCATATTTTATATATGGATGTTCTTAATTATAAAGATCTAAACTGCTATATTTGTTATATTTAATGGTACATTAGATATGGCATTTTAAAAATTTAGGAATTAAGTGCACATTTTTTTTATTCGTAGATAAATAATTATGTAAGTATATCTATCTATCTATACATATGTAGTATACAAGTATAATTTTATGGGGTACTGTATTTATGAGTTAAATGGTTCGATATCAGGATAAAGCGTATGTAAAAATAAAAGTAGTCATTCATATCAACACCAACCTATCCATACATGAATCATTTTATACGCATTACAGTTCCACTGTAAATTTGAGGTACACAAACATTTGAGTAGAATTTATAAAACAACATATTTAACAATGGATTATTGTGGAAATCGTCTTGACACAAAGTGGTGACTGTGTGGATTTTTAAAGATTCTTGTTGATTCTAACTTCTCAATTATAGGTTTTAGGTTACCGATTTACTGCCATAGATTTTTTCACATATTAAATGGGTTGAAATAATATATTACACATTTTGTTTTAATTGCGAAATATTTTATATTGCATCAAAATGTCCTTCGGTACTGCTCGGACTGTATTGTTTTCTTTTTTTTTTTATCGTATTAAATTTTATACATATATATGTATATATATATATATATATATATATATATATATATATATATATATATATATATATAGGGAGAGAGAGAGAGGAAGAAATATACTCTGAAGGTCTTCTATATTCATGGGATAAAGTGCTCAATATCAGTGATAGAGCGTGTGTAAATAAAGAAGTGAACATTGAAGTCAACACCTACAGGCAACAGGCTGTGTCATGCTAGACGCAATCGTCAGACCATCTGATTGGGTCGTGCATGAAACAGCATGTCGCTTCTAAGTGTTAACTTCCGTGTTCACTTTCATATACATATATATATATATATATATATATATATATATATATATATATATATATATATATATATATATATATATATATATATATATAATTAAAAAATTACTCTAAAATCTAGGTGATTGTCGAAGTAGCATGTCGGATATTTCATTGCATTTTTCTGCTTTGTGGTTTAATTAAGTTTCATTTATCATTACTGATTAAATTGTGATTAGTTATATTATTTTTATATCATGGCACAAGAACCCGATGTAATAATTGTCGAGATAGTGTCATCCTTTTAACAGAACTATTAGTATAAATTGAACTTAAACTATTCCAGCAGGTAATTAACAAATTTCTCTGATATATATATATATATATATATATATATATATATATATATATATATATATATTCCTGAACAGGCTTAAAATATTCGAAAAGCTGATCAAATCATAAAGTTGATATTTCTACATTTCGTTTTGAATCTTTGATGAAGAAAAAATTTCAATATATCCACTTGCAACCGTAAGAATTTCAAAAATCAAAATTAGTGTTTCAATAAGCAATTGTTGATTTTGAAATATCAATAAATTTTCGGTTCCTCCAGATATATGATTTAAATAATTATTTCATATCGAGAATGCATAGAATATTAATTCTGCACTCCACCCGTTTACTCACATTTGTGTTTGGCGACGCCCATCATACCATGTGGCTTAAGAATGCTACTACTGACCACGCAGGCATTCAAACGCTTAATTTTTCAGTCTCTCAATCCCTCACGCAGATAGTTAACTTCCCCAATCGTTTTGCCTTCAACCGGAAAGGTAAAGCCTCTCTTCTCGATCTGTGTTTTACCTCCATCCCCGAGTCCTGTAGCACCACTCAACTCTGCCCATTTGGTAACTCTGATCATGAGGTAGTATCGGTTAATATCTCTTTCAACTCCACCCCCTGCAAAGAACCTCCTACCACTAAAACTTCGTTCTACTATCAACGAGCTGACTGGGATGCGTTCTGTGATTTCCTTCGCGATGTCCCCTGGAATGTTGTCTTTCCCTCCCCTTTTAAGAATGTGCTTCTGAGGTCTCATCCTGGGTTAAAGCTGGAATCGACGTTTTCATCCCATCAAGGAAATATAGGGTCAAGTCGCGCTCCTCCCCCTGGTTCTCAGCTGCTTGCTCAGCCGCCATTGCCCATAGGAACCACTTCTTTCACCTATTTCGTAGCGACATGTCTGACTGCAACAGACGTCTGTTTGTCTCCGCCCATAACGAGTGTAAGTGTGTCCTCAACGATGCTAAGTCAATATTTGCTGCTCGGATGAACGAGCGTATTGTATCTCGCAAATTTGGCTCCAAAGATTATTGGCGTCTCTTCAAGAGCGTATTGAAAAATTGCAAACCCTCTATACATCCGTTGTTCAACCAGTTCGAAGTCTTGACCTCCACTGCCGACAAGGCTGAATGCTTTTCTCGGAAATTTTCATTCAACTCAACGCTCGACTCTTCCGGCGTACCCATACCCGACTTTCATCTTAGAACTGAGGCCCTATTGAGTGGGTTAAGCATAACACCGTCTTTGGTATAGCGCATTATCTCCAATTTCGATCCCAACAAGGCTAGTGGTGGAGATGGGATACCAGCCATTGTCTTGAAGAAATGAGCGCCTGAACTGGCGCCCGCCCTCTCTAAACTATATAACTACTGCCCTCGAGGAATCTTGCTTTCCTAACTTCGATTGTTCCTGTCTTCAAGAACTCTGGCGACCCCTCTGACCCTTCTAACTACCGTCCTATCAGTCTCCTACCCCTCTTCTGCAAAGTCTTCGAAGCCCTAATCAGTGGTTAACCACCTCATATCCCATGATTTGCTCTCAGACAAGCAATATGGTTTCCGCTTTGTCCGATCTACAGCTGATGTGCTTACAGCTATCACTGAAACTGTCTACCAAGCTCTTCAAAATAACGGGGAAGCTCGTGTTGTGGCTCTAGACATCTCCAAATCGTTTGATAGTGCTTGGCATGCCGGCCTTCTTCGCAAGCTCCAGGGTTATGGCATTACCGGTCGATTGTTTGGCCTAATACAATAATTGCTGTCAAACCGTGAATTGAAGGTCGTTCTCAACGGATTCTCCTCCAGTTCCTATCCCACGAACGCAGGTGTTCCTCAAGGTTCCATCCTAGGCCCCACTCTATTGCTTATCTATATAAATGACCTTCCTGACGCCATAAATTACCAAGTTGGCATCTACGCGGATGACACCACAATTTATTCCTGCCTCAAAAACAAATCTAGTGTCACTGACAAAACTAACCTGGCCGTGTGTCTCGAAAAGGACCTCCAATCGGCTGTGAACTGGGGCAGGAATTGGCTGGTCAACTTTAATGCTTCAAAAACAAAACTGCTCTCTATTACTCACCACAGAGATCCTTCCCTGCCCTCCATTAGAATGCCTGACGCTCAACCGATCCGCGGCTGCTCGGCCTCACGTTGACTGATGACCTGAGATGGAATAAATACATTGCGTCAATTGCTTCGTCCACCGCAAGGAAAGTTGGCTCCTTGTGACGCGCCAGGAAAGTTTTCTCCCCGGAATCCATCCTCCAGATCTACAAATCAACAATTCGCCCTTGCATGGAGTATTGCTGCCATATATGGTCTGGAGCCCTTTCTGTTTGCCTCGGGGTTCTTGATAGCCTCCAGAGGCGGATATGCAAAATAACTGGCCCTGATCTGGCAACTCGTCTACAGTCACTATCTCACAGATGTGCCGTCGCCTCTCTCTGTCTGTTTTACAAATACTTTCATGGCAATTGCTCCGAGAAGCTGCATTCGCTGCTTCCCAGATTTCATGAGTTCAAGCGCCCTACGAGGCTGGCATCCCGCTCTCACCCCTTCACTGTCGAAACTCCTAAATGTAGCCGTTTCTTCTACTCCAGTAGCTTCATGTCTCGCACCTCTCGCCTGTGGAACTCTCTTCACTATTCCAGTTTCCCTGAGAGCTATAATCTCCAGCTATTCAAATGTAATGTCAATCGACATCTCCAGTTGCCTTGATCTATCCACTAGCTTTCTCTTCATACTTTCTTCTATCACTCCTATCTGATCTTGCCCCAAATTTTCTGTAACCCCTTGGGTCCTAGTGGCTTCTCGCCTTGCTTGGGGTGAAACGCTTAAAAAAAATTGAGCACATTTATAAGTATCAAAAACAAAAACATAGCCACAGAAATTTTTTAAGTAGTGATTTCATTTCCACAAACAAGACAAAATAAAATTGAATAAGCCTTCATTGACATTTCACTGTATCTTGAATTAAGCATTATCTATAAACAAATTAATTCAAGCCAAATCAATAATTATGGAAATATTTTTAATTTTAATCAGCTTAATATCCTAATGACAAAATTAATATGTTTTGCAATGTTCATAGGTAAATATCTCTTGCTAAGGAATTACGTTCATGCCATTAGATTTTAAAGTAAACGAGTCTAATGAGTCGTTTTGATTCGTTTTGACATTTTCGTCAGTTTTGTCAAAAGGTCATTCCTGAAAACGATTGTGCTTTGTTCAATAGGCTGATATATATATATATATATATATATATATATATATATATATGTTGAATTATTTTTAATTAATTCCTCTTTTTCCTTGCTCTTTACTTCTTTCTTCTTTTTAATAGCGACATAATTGTGTATATAGGCGTTACTTGAGACTTTCGGCCTTGTGCCATATCTAAGCTACACTTAGAATATTACAATAAGAGTAATTGGTATAAAATATCCAATTTTACTGCCTGACGATAGCTAATTGGCAGAAAACAAGGTAGCAGGAAGTTTGGTTTTCTAAATATGCTATGTCTTAAATTGGCCTAATTTGTTGTTTTTTGAAAAAAAAAATTGCGCGCTTTTTCATTAATCTAACCATTTTTTACAAATAATTGTTTTGGCAAAAGATATCTTAATTGAATAATATATATATATATATATATATATATATATATATATATATATATATATAAAGAGAGAGAGAAGAGTAAATATCTCTAAATCTTCTCAGTTGGATATACTTTTCTTAGAATACTTAGTCTTCAAAAGGTTCAGATTTGAGTTATTAGGTACCTGTTTGAAATATTCAATCTGTTAATCATAACACTATGAAGTAATCTTGAGCAGGCGGTATTATATTTCCGCAAATGTCATCACTTTGAACCCGTATTTTGCAACAATGCCAGTACATCTGATCAGATCCAAGGAAATTTTCATAAAAAAAACATGATTATAGATACTGAGTTCTAAGCTCACATCTCCCCCCTGCTGCTTTATAAGTACATCATTAAATATCCATCAGATAAGTGACGCTTATGGGAAATATTAACATCAAGATTGACATTGATTCAGAGCTCTATGCAATAAACTTAATTTTATTTTTAAAAAAGTTGTACTTTTACCAAATATATTTATTAAATACTGTCATAGATGTTATTTGTAAACGAAAATCATTGAGACAAAATGATAAAGTAGAAAAGAAAATGAAGAAGACTACATAATGATAATTGTTCTATCAAGAAGCATGGAAAACATTACAAATAGAGAAGAGAAGCCTGTAACTGTTTTCCACACATTCTTTTGGATTTAAATCCTCATCGTTACCGAGAGGTTCCAAACATTGGTTGCAACTTATCTCTGTCGTCAGTCCAATGTTCATAATAAGCAGGTTAAAATGATTAATTGGAGAAAGTTCATTAGCAACACAAAGAGGAACTTGATATTGACAAAACCTTGTATAGGCATCTCAGGTATCTAATTTCCGTTTCAATATACCCCACGTGAAAAATATATATTTTTATTTTAATATTTTTCGCTATTTAGTTGGATCGTCATCAACCTTTGAATATTTGAACTTAATTTTTATTTCTTTCATTTTAATTTTAGTTTAATTTTGATTTTCGCATAATTTATTTATTCTTTTCCAGTCACACGGTATTGATTGCTTGGCTATATTTCTGTTTAATCATTTCAGCCCAAGCAAGGCGATAAGGACTCTAAGATGCAAGGAGGTTTGTGAGAATGAAATGCAACAGGGTAAAGGAGACTAAGACAACGTTATTGAGAAACGATACAATAAAAGAACAGGCTTCAGGTTGAAAGAAGATGACGATGGACGTTGTATTTACATTTAAGTAGATTGTAGCTGACAGGGAAGCAAAAAGAAATCAATAGAAAAGAGGTGTGAAAACAGTAAAATGATGAGTCGTAGCTGCAAATTTAGTAATGCCGTTAAAATCTTGAAAGCAATGTATCAAATAGGAAACAATTGCCTGGAAAATAAGTTTTAGAAAAGACACAGGAAAATAAGTTATATTGATGGGAAAGTGGTTAAAGCCGAGATACCAGGTCAGGATAGATAACATTGCAGATTCTTCTTTGGATTTTTTAAAGAATCTCTAGAATAATAGCAGAATTACGAGTACAAATGTGACAATATTATTAAATATATGGACGAATAGTAGAATTATAAATTTGCTAGACAAATTCGGAAGAGAAAAATGGAGAAGTACGAAGCAGAGATCTATCTTTTCTAGTGGTGTGATATAATTGTGCTGTGATATATTTATTTTATTTCATATCAGTGGGAAAATTGAGACCGAAGATTCCCAATTAACGTCCTGAAGGTTAACATCAGTAATTCTGATGGGGGGTAAAATAATAATAAGGGCAGTTTGATTTTGAAGGCGTTAAAATTAACAAGACATTTGTTGAACCTGTTAAAAACACACTGAATTTCATTTCAAGATCAGATAAATGTTAACGAACCGATAAGAGTTATTATACAGACAGGAAAAAAACATTTGGGCCGCCTGCATCGCGACAGAGTCAAGAACAGATAAGAGAGTAAAAAAAATAAAAAAAGTGTATTTTTACATATCTTCTTAAGGAGGGCAACAAACATGTCAGAAGGTATCGTTTTTAGATTGGCTGAAGCGTGATCAGAACGACCAAGGTCCGAATGAAAACCAGAAAAAAAACTCATTGTATCATAGTAGCACAAGCTCATCTCAAACCTTCAGAAAGCATCAAGGTATAAGCGATGACAATGAAGGTGATGGCGGAATGTATGTGTAATATTAATAATGCAGTATTGGATAATAAAATAAAACGTGCAACAAAAGGGAATAAACGGGGACACGTAAGATATATATATATATATATATATATATATATATATATATATATATATATATATATATATATATATACTTTTTTTTTCTTTCAATCTCAATGGCGAAATTTTTGCTGACATCTGGTTCCGACACTTATGGTGCTCAGCGTCAATAAGCCAGAAACGAGGACTGTATAAACAGGATATCAAGTCACAGACAGTCGGGCAAGTACGGTTGGGGAAAAGTACTTGCTCTTTCTTTTTATAAATTATTCTGCGTCTTACATTCGCAAGTGAGTTATTCTGAGAGTATTTCTTAGAAGCTTATTTATTTTCTTCTACTATGTTTGCTTGTCCTTGAATTTTAAGGAGAACAAATCGATTTTCTTGCTCTATAATATTTATGAGACATTTTCAAAAAAAATGTTTTTAATTTTAATTCTTTAAGGTTTCTGTTTACATTTCGTGAGATGTTTTACTTATTTTATTCTTTCTTTCTTTATTGTTCTTTTTTTCTCTCCTTTCTACTCATTTCGTCCTGTGTTTTATTTTCTCTTTTACTTCTGCTTGTTGCTGTTCCGTTTTTCTAATATTGTCACCATATAGAGTGTTTTTTTTTCTTCTTTTTTATCATATTATGCCTTTCTTGATTATCTTGCTCTTTTCCTTTATTCTGCTTCTTCTTCTTGTTTTTCTTCTTCTTCTTCTTCTTCTTAAATTATTATTAGTAGTAGCTTTATCTTCTTGGGCTGTTCGTTTTCCTTAATTCTCTTCTTTCTATCTTCTAATTATTCTTCTTTTTCTATTAATATTCTTATTAGTAGTAGTAGTAGTAACAGTAGTAACGCTTTCATTTTATGCAGTTTCGCTTCCTTATTTCTCCTCCCCCTTCTCCTCTTCTATTATTTTTATTATTAGTAGTAAAGCTTTATTTTTTATTTTCAATATCTTTTCCTTATTTCTTTTATTTTTCTACTGCTTCTTTTATTATTATTAGTAGTAGTAATGGCGATTTCTTATGCGCTTTCTTTCCTTATTTCTCCTCCTCTCTCCCTCCTCCTCATCATCATCTTCTTCTTCTTCTTCTTCTTCTTCTTATTATTATTATTATTATTATTATTAGTAGTAGTAGTAGTAGTAGTAGTAGTAATAGTAGTATTAGTAGTTGTAGTAGCACTTATTTTATGCAGTTTCTATTCTTTACATTCTCTTTCTTCTTCATCACATTATTATTATTATTATTATTATTATTATTATTATTATTATTATTATTATTCATTATGTGTTCATACAATTCCAGCTTATATTGAAGTTGGGTGACTGTAAATCTTCTCAATCCTCCAGCATACTTTTTTTTTAATATTCTAGCTTGTTTTCAACAATGCCGTCATCTGAATATTTCTAATTCTCTACTGAACATTCAAGCCTTGCACTCCGGATCGTCTTAAATCATGTACGCAGGTTTCTCGGAATCCGATGCTGCCATATGGTTTATGAGAGTTATTTTGGCAAAGTAGCAGATTAGATAAGTACCAGACATCTCACTGGAAAGGCCTGAAATTCAAATCGCTTTTCTTGATTTTTTATTAATCCCACACAACCTAGGTCCTGACACCTGCAAATATACTTAGCCTCTGGCGTCTTTTCCAACCAATAAAACTTGTTTTTAATCCTTTCTCTGATTACCGCACGCACCGTACCACGTAACCCGACGCATCTTACGCTCGACGGCTAATGTTTTTTACTGTAATAACTTTTAACATGATCTTTCAGGTGTTTTAAAATGTTATTGCAATAAAACAAAGGAAAAGGTTATTCATTTCATTTAACTATTATAATCTTTTTAAAAGAAGTTAATAATATTTTATTTTTATTCCAGTCAGTACAGTAGGAGCAATACTTTTATTATATTTCTGTAAAGAAATAATAGATTTATAATATGGAGTTTATAATATTTCCATTAATATGATAAAGCTACCGTACATTTCTACTTATATATTTTTTTGTTCTGAAACTTCATTTAGATGCTTTCCATTCTTTATTTTAAAGGTGTTGTAAAACAGGTCATCCGAGGTCACCTAGAGGTTCACAACGAATCAACTTATTTACAAGTAATCCTTATTAAAATTATCTTTATTGTGACTCATTTCTCTCTTACAGATTTTTCTATGAAGCCAGGTTCAATTGTTTTATCTGCCAAATCTTCGTTTTTTTTTTTTGTTTTTTTTCTTTGAAATTGGCACATAACTGTATTTCTTCCCATTTTTTACTCCTCGTCTTTGCGTTTCGTAGAGATACCTTTCATGATTTATTCCTTGCCGCCTCTTTGGATTCTTTTTCTGGTTTGCAACTCTGTTTTCTTGGCAATTTGAATCAGGTGTTTTAGATATTTCTTTTTCACTCGTCTACTAGTCAAGAAACCCGTTTTAACAAGGCATCATATTTTTTATGAACGCATTCATTGAAATTAATTTAGTGTTTTTTTTTTACTTTGGAGTAAAATCTTCAATCTTCCCATTGAAAGGTGTGACTCCAAGGTTTCGTCTTGGATAAAAGCCGGCCTCAATGCCTTCGTGCCATCTCTGAAATAGCAAGTGAAACAACAAGATTCTCTTTGTTTCACACCTACTAGTTCAGCCGCTACAACAACGTGACAACTAAGATCACAACAGGCAACACTTTTTGGCCGCTCGTAATAATTATATACATGTCCTCAATATGGTTAATATTGCTGATAAAAGGAGACACATAAAACCTCTGATAATTCTGGTTCTCATTATAGGAAGCAGTGGAAGAGTGTGTTAAACAAGTGGAAACTCTCCATCCTTCAGACAGTTTGAAGTGTTATCATTTATTGATGATATATATATATATATATATATATATATATACACACACACACACACACACACACACACATATATATATATATATATATATATATATATATAAATGCTTTGCTCATAAATGATCTTTCAATGTATTCTTGACGCAACAGCAGTATATTAGCCTGAGTCTCTACTATAAGACATACATATAAATTCTTCCATGATTTCCACTATCGTCTCTAACATAGATTCCCACAAGTCATGTGAGCTTGATCGTACCCCTGCATTTTTCCTAAATAAACGTACCACCGGACTGGCTCCTGTTCTCTATAAACACTACCCCATATGCTTTGTTGTCTCTTTTTTCCAGCTTCTTAGAAATCGTCTTCTATTTTCAAGAATTCTTCTGAAAAATCTAATACTTAAAACTATCGACCCCATTGTGGCAAATTTTCAAGAGACACTAATCAACACTGAATGGAGTAAACATTTCACGTCGCACGATCTTCCTTCAAACAAACTATATGACTTCTACTTATCTACGTCAACTGCAGTTTTTTTTAGAGTTATAACTGAAAGAAACTGCCAATCTTAAACTCGAGATGTAGTTTTGGATATCCTCAAAGCATTTGAGATTGTTTGGTATACTGGTTCTCCTTACACGCTAAAGGGTCATGTTGTTCTTAAAGAAATCGTGTAATGAAAGTCGAGTTATACTGCAACTCTTCGATATACTTTCCCTTTAATCTTGGGCCTACACTGTTTCTTATGTTCATTTAACGACTTTCCTAATGCCATCAGGTTCCTAACATGGTATATATGCGGATGACACAACTAATTACACCTGTCTTAATAGTATGTCCGATAGATTTTATAGAATAAAATTGACAGTTGATATCGAAAATAGATTTCAATCTGTTCTTACATTTGGCTCGTAAATTTTAACGCCTCCAAAGCGAAACGTCTTTTTTTGGTCAACCTCGACAAACGTGTTTCCTTCCATCAGCATGGCTGATGCTAACCTCCAGGAGAATAACTCATTTTGCCTTCTTTGTCTCACATTCTCCAAGGATATATTACATGGAATGATTATATTGAGTTAATTGCTAGGTCAGCTACTAGGAAAATTCGTTCACTCAGCCTGACAATTCTTTCTCTTCAAAATCTACGTTGTGGATTTGCATATCTACCGTTCTTCCTCGCATTGAATATTGTTTTCACATCTAGTCTGGTGTTTCTGCTGTATATCTCGAGAATTGTCGACAAAACCTAAAAAGAATCTGGAAAGTTATCGATCCTGAATTGTCCTCTCGTCTTATCTCATTTTGTGTGAATTTAAGTGAGTCTGGCAACTAAATGTCATCATTTTACTGTAACTTCTCTTATAATGTGCTCTTCTCTCGCAATTCTCGCTTGTGGAATTCTCTTCTGACTTCTTGTTTTCCTGTAAATTACATTCTTCAAACAATTAAATGTAAAATTAATCTACATCTTCTGTATTCTTGAATCCTGTTCTTGAATTTTTTTTTCTTTTTGTTAAAATTTTCCCGTACTCTTTCGAGCATATGCTGTGAATTTGTTGTTTTAGTCGCTTGGTTCATTGCAGCAATGTTCCTTCGGCTACTCAATCGGGGCTAGCGTCTTTAAGATCATTCCAGTTTCCGGTTCGAATTTAGCAATTTATTCCGCATATTGCTCAGTCATTGTCTTTTCTGTTGCTTTTCCTTTTCGACTCAAACAGATTAGTCCAGATGTTTTCGACTCATACAACTTAGTCCGAATGTCTTTCGGTTCAGTCACCTTATTCCGGATGTTTCTTGACTCATACACCTTAGTCCATATGTTTTTCGACTTATACACCTTCGTCCTAATAATTTTCGACTCATACACCTTAGTTCAGTGGCTTTTGACTCATGCCCTTTATTACAATGGTTTTCGACACATCCACTATACTCAAGTGGTTTTCTGTTAGCTGCGTATCATTAATATTGATTTTATAAATTTGGCTATTTTTAATGCATTTGATCCAGTATGCGGCTCGCGTTATTGTGAATTTTCTGCTGGACTATGATCGAACTTGACAAGTTTGAATGAGATTGATTTGATCCTTACCTAAATATCCACTATTTACTTTCTTTGGCAAGTTAAATTTATTTAATTTTTAAAATATTTTTTATTAATCGATTCTCCTAAAAATTGGAATCAATGTCATTTCTCAACAATCCACGTTACACATACCACCGCCATTATGATAATGAATATTTTGTTATAATAATAATAATAATAATAATAATAATAATAATAATAATAATAATAATAATAATAATAATAATAATAATAAAAAAGCATACTTTCAAAAATAGTCCAAATGATGTGATTATTTATTATACATTTGTGTTAGCTACCTTTAGAAATTGGGTGAAATAATATATTAGAATTTCTACCACGCCCCGTTTCTGGGGTCTGAGAATGTTTCACTTTAGAAATAATGCATTAATTTATAATGGGTAAATATATCCAGTCTTCACTATATCATCTTTGTCACAAATAAACTTAACCAGAAATCCTGGACATTGGACATATTACCTACCTTCCTATTCTAAATGCTATCTTTTAATACCTGTTTCTACTTGTTATTTTTCCTTTAATTTTAAACCATTTTATGCTGAGATGCTCACATCGTAAAGGACCTCGAAATATATTCTTTGTTTACAATTACCTGATATTCTCAATTTTGAACTTGATATTCTCTTGTTTCTGTGCACTTTCCACTTTTTGGATGGCATCTACTCGATTATTATTATTATTATTATTATTATTATTATTATTATTATTATTATTATTATTATTATTTCGAAGGAAAATTCTCTTTGACCGGCATTTGTTTTATAATTACAGTCCGAGTCATGGCCAATAACTTAGTACAAGCTATTGATGTGATTTTTATTTTTTGCCCTTAATTAGACAAAAGATATCTATTATTATTATAAAAAAAAAAAAAAAAAAAAAAGAATTTAAATGGGCACAGCTTCTCGCCTGACATCGGCGGTGCTTTTTAGAAACTATTTTTTCGGGGATTTCATGTCGAAATGGTGCACATGAAATTTTGTTGCATTGTTTTTGGATTCTTTTTTAATTTATCAGTCTCAAATTTCCAACCACAACAGGAAAAGTTTTTGTTTTTAAGTACCATTTTTGTTTTTCAATCTCATTTTTTTCCAGAAACCATCGCAAGCATGATTTAGCCACATGGTAAGCTCCTGTCAATCAGTGTACAAACTTTTTCTTTCTTTGTAAATAATAACTGTGTAATGTGTTTGTATTGTTTCATTTCGTTTAATAAAAAAAACAAAAAAACCTGTTCCCTCAACTGCAGATTCGGGATGATGTTCATACCAGATTGCATCTTGCTTTTTTTTTAATCCCGTAATGATAATACAACATTCAATGCAAATAGGGACCTAATCTTTCATGTACAGAGTGAGTATGAGTATTGATCATCCTGTGATGAGATGATCAATAATTTCAATTTATTGGAATGTGTTTGGGTTTTTTTCGTCATTGAGCCTATTCTTGATAATTTTATAAAGGATCTATTTCTCATTATTATTCAGTATTCGACCAAGAATGGACGACTAGAATTTAGTAGATGCAATATCGAACACACATTCTTGAGATGGTCTGATGAAATGCTGACATCCATGACTTAATACATTTCTTTTACCTTTTGACGTATGATTTTTTTTTTTTTTGGGGGGGGGGTAGATGTTGATTGTCAATTGCCGATTGACGTTGCCTATCACATTTATGTTCTCAACTTGTATCCCCCCTGCGGAATTTCAGAAACCATTTCTGTACTCTCCAGTCATAAATGGGTCCTTCTTCTTTGATATATCAATGATGGCAAGTCTGAGAATGATTATGCACGAGCTTGAATTTATACAAAAAAAAAGTAAGCGCATCTCTTCATGTTCAAGATGAGGGTTATATGTATTTTTAAGTATAAATTTGAAAGAATGATATAAAAATTATGATAGAGAGTGATATAAAATTAACAAAACACGGTAATCTTAAGGAACGAGTAAATTTTGTGTAACGATTATAATAATATATTAAAACACAAAAGATCTGTTCTTTTCAGATGCTTTTTCAGATTCAGTCCTTATTTTTACGAAATTTCATAGTCTCTATAATTTCATGGTGAATAATATCTTCTCTTTTCAGTTATATTCCAGCTAATCTTCCATCATTTCATTTAGAATTTTATAAATTGTTATGTTAGAATAGAAGCATATCTGATAAATATTATTTCCATTTACGATGAATATATATTCGATATTTTGAATTAGTTTATTGATCCTTTTGAGAATATTGGTAGATATTCTTTAAGACAGATTCTGGATTTTGCCTAAACCATTGGTTTCAATGATTTCTAATAATTATCATAGCTATTGTAGTTTTTGTCATAATGTTAGTCGTCAATGCTGCAATTAAATTATTCTGTTAAATCGATTTCTCAATCAAGTAATCAACGATCGATTCATCATTTTCAGAAATAACATTACTTCTGCTTTTGTAAAGTTTCTGACACTGAATTCGTTTCCATAAAAATGTGCGTGATACCGAATTCATTCTCAAAAAACAGCTATATGATTGCCTTTCTCCATTCGCATGGAGCTTATTTATTATTGAATTTCTTTCAATTTTCAAGTTCGTTTTTTTTTTCTTTTACGTAAGATTTTTTCAAATTTTTCTTACCTTTTTATATTCTCTCATGAATGTTCCTTTCTTTATTTCGTCTTGAAAAACTGACTTTATTTTTCTTTCTCAGTTATTTTTTCATTTTCAGACAATTTTTTTTTCATTCTTCCCCTCCTCGTCCTTAATTTTATCTTCATATGCTTTTCTTCGTCGTCCTTTTCCCTTCTCTTTCTTCTCCTGCAACTCCCCCTTCTCTTCTTCTTCCTTTTACTTCTCCTCCTCTTCCTTGTTTATTATTCTTCTCATTATTCACGTCATTCTTCTCCTCCTTCATCATCTTCTTTTTCTTTTATTTCTTCTAAATAACTATTGCAACTTTCATATATTTTTTACTGCCGTCTACTTTCTTTAGTTCAATAATTTATATGATATTATCAAAATCATCACCATTCTAAGAATACAGCCTACCTTTCTTCTTCTTCTTCTTCTTCTTCTTCTTCTTCTTCTTCTTCTTCTTCTTCAAAGTATATTCTTCATACTTTACCATACATCTTAATCGTAATGCAAAATATAAACCCAAAATCAGCAAAAAAAATAGACTAGCAAAGCCGACGTCACCGGGAAAATTAATAATATTTTGTTTTTCCTCTTTGTTTTTCACACACAATTTTTTTTTTATTTGTTTTAAATGCATTCTCACTTTCTGAGGTCAGAATAAGTCGACCCACGATTTTCCTGACACAAAAGAGCATTTCTAAATGGTGTCTAGTGTCAATATGCGTCAGCAGGGGGCGTGGCATTGCACAGAGGATGGGAAAGCCAAGTGAGCTGAAAAACAAAAAAAAAAGTATACACCTTCAATCAAATGTAATTTTAATAATAATAATAATAATAAAGTTCAGTAAATTATAAACAAAAAAAATCGTAACGAGGACATCGAATTGAAAAACAATTTATTTTTTGCCATAAATGCTCTTACATTCCTTGCATGTTTCTTTTTTTAGCACTGGTATAATTTGCGTTTAAAGGCGTTAAAAAAGCGACAAGCACTTATATCCGTAAAGTTTTTTTTTTCCCCGCTGTTATTCTTCGCGCCAAATTCAGAAACATGGATGGAACACTTGAGCGGCAACATGATCTCACTGTTGTACGAACTTCAATTATTTGATTCTGGCAACTATTCTCCGTGTAACAGGCCACAGGTTCTCAGATTTTATACGAGCCATGTGTTCTCAAGTGCTTCAGAAAAATGTGCGATAGACATTGATAATGACAATGTCCTTCAATTATCCTGTTTAACTTTGCTTTCTGCGAAAGTTTCAAATATCCGCAAACATCTACTTATGAAGGAATATTTTCACCATTTTTATCGGTTATACACACTTTACAAATACGTGAATGCACAGAGAGAAAGCTGTGGATTGTTTAATATTTTATTGTTTTAATTTGGAATGATATTGTGGTGTAGAAGTTCAACTCGAACATAGAATATAGTCATCAAATGGAATGTTTTTCTTCTCAGTAACTACGTCCGTTTTTCCAGGATCGATGAAAACAACATACAGAGTGACACGAATAGTGAGATCGATAAATGAATATTACCCTTTCATAAGGCAGCATTTTTTTGTACGATAGGTATTCATGTAACAGACAACCAAGTATGTTAACTATATCTCTGATATTGAGCGCTTTCTAATAACTACCGTGCATATAATATATAAATGATTATATACATACATATATATATATATATATATATATAATATATATATATATATATATATATATATATATATATATTTATATACACACACTTTTCACACAGACACACACACACACACACACATATATATATATATATATATATATATATATATATATATATATATATTGTTAAAATATCTTTGAGATTATATATATTTACATATATATATATATATATATATATATATATATATTGTTTAAACCCTAATGATGATCTCAGAAAGATATGGGTAGTACTTGGGAAATAAAAGTGATTATCACAGTTGCAGTGTATTTATTGCCTTATTTAGTCATGAAATACGGAAAAATTATTCCTGAATATGAAAAGAATTTAAGCAAAATGGGCAAACATAGTGTTTGTAATTTATTCAATCAGACATGACTGAAAGAGAATTTACCACCTAAATACACACACACACACACTTAGCGACCCATGATCTTCTAAGTTTTCTCTCAAGAACCATCTTCAGGCTGGTATTATCAACATTTAAATAACGATATTCACTCTCAAAGATGAATATTCATATGTTGATATAGAATTATACTATGCGAAGATACTGGTCGTGGAATTTGTGATGATGTTCAATAAAATCATACCACGTAAGAGACTGAAATATTAACAAAAAAACCATATGCTTAAAGCTTAAAAGATCTAGGAATAGCAGAATAAAATAAATATCCAAATATTCAAGTTTTTGTCGCATTTTCTCAGGAAATTAAAGCAACCATACGACGATTAGAACGGGTAATCACCCCAAGAGGAACCATTATATTTCTGAAACATGGAAGTATTTGTGTAGCGATGTAACATGTTTTTACTGTAATATATATATATATATATATATATATATATATATATATATATATATATATATATATATATATATATTGTCTTGTTTATCGATATAGCCATTCGACTCACATGAACCATCCTCAGTATGGTTATTTCGACTGTACAACAGAGATGTACACCGTCAACGATGGCATCATGTTTAGTTTGCATAGATGTTTGCTATGTCGAAGCTTACATATATATATATATATATATATATATATATATATATATATATATATATATATATATATATATGTATGTGTGTGTGCGTATGTGTGTGTGTGTGTATAAATATATGTGTGAGTGTGAGTGTTTCTGTGTGGATATAGAAAGAAAGAGTGTCAGAGAGATACATATAGACGGACAAAGATCTTAGGAATATTAGGATCAACACGTGATTGATTCTCAGCTTCCCGCTTCCAGCCGTTTACAAATGAAATTTCGCTTCTTTCACCAGCTTCTAAATATTTAAAGAGATTGTGGGATTACGAGAAATTGTGGAAAGACAAAACTGGGCCTCCTCGCTTTCTTTTGCTTAATGTGGATGCATCAGTTTGCTTATCGTTCTGACCTTTAGATTTGCTCTGTCATTTATTTATTTTTAAATTTATATTAATTGATAATTTATGTATGTGATTAATTTGTATTTAATTAATTTTGTATGTGAAATAAGTTTATTTTATTTTGAATATGACATTTTATTTGCTATTTTGATCAATAAGTGGCTGTAGATAGAGCATTTGGAATTTGTTTTCATGTCTGCAATTAAGTAATGATTTCAAATAAAACATTTTGATTTCAATTAAACTAACTGAAGAATTATTGCTTTCTTTGCGACTATCTGAACGTAGGCTCTATTGTAAAGATGTGTATTTGAGTAAAATCATTTTATTCATTTGAGTAAAAAGAAGACAAGGACTTGAATGCTTATAAATATTGTACACGTTATTACACAAGGCTGATACACATTGTTGTTCCGTCCTGGCTACAACGATAAACTACATCCGCGTCCAGGTTAAACTACCTCCAACAGCAAGTCCTCTGATCAGGAGGTTTTGAGGAACGTGTAAGCACCTCCTTAATTGCTGGTGTTCCCAGGTTCACACTGATACGGGGTGGTAGCACCTGTTAGGGTCTCAGCTATGGTCAAGTAGTTAACCCCAAAACTGAGGTAACAAGCATTATGAAAGTGTAAAAATAGGTTTTAATACCAGAAATACTTTGTAAAAGTTCATTATCAGAAACAAATTTTTGAAGGAAAAATAGCTGTTACGTGCAATAATTTTTTGAAAACAGAAGAATAAAATATTACCAGCTATACTTTAAAAAAAATATTATTACCATCTATACAATATATTTTTGAGGAAAAAATATTACAGAAATAGATTTTTTGACAAGACAAAATATTAACAGGAAAAAAAATTGTCGGCATTAAATAAGACTTTGTGGTGGATATGCCGTAAACCAAACGAAACCAAACATGGCTGCTAGAGATTGTTGATAGAAATGTCTGCTATCGGATTCAACGTTCAAACAAAATATAACACTTTTAAAATATGCGCTGCTCAAAAGAGATTTGATTACGAGTTAATTTTCACACTCTTGAAAATACTCCGTATGGATCAAAAGTTTGGATAAAGTATTAATTAGGGATCTTATTTTTCTGTCTGTAACAGCCAAGTTTGTAAAAAGTGATTTGCAATTCAGAAAAGATGATAAATAAATTCAATCAACATATTATGTCTAATCTTTTTAATAAAATTATTGCAGTAAATATATTACAACGATATACTTAAAACTTGAAACGATAAATATTTTATTTCTACATAAAGAAACCATTTATTCATAACAAAATCCAGTATTCCTGTCATTTAAACTTACCTACTCCTGATATATAATGAAAGTAAAAATAAATGTATCACCTTTCCCGATAAATACAAAATTACGTCATTTGAAAAGACCACCGCTTGAAAATTCAGAACTTAAATTTATCTGAAAACAATGCGTTAAATGCGTGAAAAATTTTTAAAGGATTAAAAATTTATTAGTTTCCTGTATTCTGCCAACTATTAGGTTGGTGCAAAAATAATGACGTAATAATGTCATTTTTTGACGAATTTTTAACGTCAAAAAACGACATTATTACGTCATTATTTTTGCACCAACCTAATACTAAATTTTTAAATATATTCGATAATTTTAGAACAGCTATAATGTTTGCCTAAATTTAAGTTATATTTAAATAAATAATAACAGTGATATTTAAAATGTATGATAATAATTGTGTTTTCTCATTTTTTTTTTAATTTTATAATTTCATATAAATAGTACAGCCACCCTTTTTAACAGAGGATATATTGAATATAGATGCCAATAATCGTAACTTTACTCATAGATTTGTATATAAATTCAATTAATTTTAAGTAACGTGGATTTGTAATTTTATATTGAAAACAAAATTAAATATTATTAAATAATTTTGTTGTCATTGTGTAAAATCTCAATTTTTATGTAAACAAATGCGTTTTTTTCTATCTTCTGCTATTTTTTCTGTTGATGCTATTTTTCAACTTAAAGAAAACAAATTTGCAATTAAAAAATGTCCTTCGTCGCCATTGACTTCCAAAAAGTTCATAAAACTAGTTCCGCTTCTAAGATCAGTTCAAATTCTCCTTACCCTAACCCTTGTGACTACTTTGTCATTCTATAACCAAGACACTTATAATCGCACCAAGCATTTGACCTCAGCCTGTGCCAGTCTACGCCCTAAACACTGGTAAGGACTTGAAGTGCCAATTTGTAAGCAGAGCCGCCATATCCGGCAAGCCGGAAGTCAAAAGTTTGGCATCGAGGTTCGTCACCTTCTTCTCTGTGTGCAACTTCCGCTGTAGAACTTGATTTTTTCTGTGTCAAAAAAACTGGGTTTTAATGAAAATGAAATCAGAAAAAATATATAAATTGCACACTTAAAAAATAATAAACGGTTGGAGAAAAGGAAGACAGAACCGGATGTAGCAGTAGGAGGATAAAAAGAGAGACAAATGGAAATCCCTTTAAAAAAATGGTATGTCACCATTGAAGATTCTGTTATTAACAAAGTGGATCATCCTTTCGGGACTTCGGAACAACGGCTCTAAATCATTGTTCAATTTGTTATTTAAAAGGAACAAAAGACGCCAGACAAAAAGAACTAGTCCCCTACCCCCAGAAGATCTAGTCCCCTACCCACAAAAGTACTAATCCCCTACCCACAAAACAGTCTACCGATTTCTCACTTCATATAATTTTTTTTAAATTTATTCTTTTTTTTATTCTCATTTGTCATTGAAATACATCTTCTCGTGTTTTTTTTATTATTTCTTTATAATCGTATCATTGGGGATAACTCTTCCTCCAACCGATCATAAGAACAATTGTTAATGCAGGCACATACACAGAAACAGACGCACTCTTAAAATCAGATTCTCTCACAGACACAGAAGAAACACGACACATACTCTCTCTCTCTCTCTCTCTCTCTCTCTCTCTCTCACACACACACAAACACACATATGTATGTATATTTACCACTAATATTTCTATCTATCTCTCTATGTATCAATCTATCTATACAAACACACACAAATATATATATATATATATATATATATATATATATATATATATATATATATATATATATAGGAAGGCTCCCATGTAGGGAAATAAATCTGCCCATGATTACTTTTAAGCAGTTTTCTTGTCTTCCCGTGTATTTATATCATTATAATCTGTGAACTAATTTAAATCTTTTGGAATCTTTCTATTTTGTACCTTTTATGGCCACAATATCTCAGTCGATAGAATATATATATATATATATATATATATATATATATCTGTCAAAATCTGTTTCTTACCCACCCATTGAGAAATGCTTATACTATAATCTACTCTTATTAAATACATTATGCTTTTATTTAAGAAATTCCTTCGTAAAAACTGTAAAAAATGCAATTATATTGTATTAAATTCGCCGTTATTCAGGATGATTTGTTGCTACTCACCAGGCAGCTCTTCTATAGGTTTGGGGCATCATTCTGCTGGTTTTGATATTCCGACAAATTTTTCATTTGATTTCATTAAAGAAAGCTTTATCCTTTAAGATTTTTTATGATCACGAGACCCGTAAAAAAGTAGTACCGTAGGAGTAATTCACATGTGCTGCAGCCATAACAGCAGTGGCGATTCCTGTAAAAGATTGCCCGATGGATTCCATCCATCTTCAGGCTACTTTGAATTCTGGAGTTTTCTTCTAGACAAATCGCCATCCAAGCCGATAGGAGCCAATTTTTCCAGCTATTTACCATAGATTTGGAGAGAGCAGACGCGCCCATAAGTTTTCTAAAGTTATAAAATAAACTTGACTGGAATTAGAACTCGGATCTTCGGTAGCTCAATATGAGTCTCTTTCTAATAATATTTTGGTGAATTTTCAACTTTATGCGGTTAATTAGAACTGAACCATTGAGTTTCAGTCATTTCCCCGAACATTCGTGCTGTGTGTGGCCTTGCCTTTTCATGAAGAACAACAGCATTATCATTTAATAAACATTGTAAGTGTCATTACCATTCAGATTGCTCTAATTTCCGTTTATCAACGGCTATGTATGATTATTGGTTCTGATGATGCATTCATCTTTGTAATTACTTACCCAAACTGAAAATATTTTTGACTCAAACTAATATTTCAGTTGGTCAACATTTATAAAATGACATAAATGTATAGAAATAAAATGATCTCGCAAAATCTGTCTGCTATGTCTTTATATATATATATATATATATATATATATATATATATATATACGGGTGTGTTTCGTTTTCAAATTAGACGAATTATTGATTTTTATCGTGTTATCTACCATCAACCGAAGAGGAACCATTATATTTCCGAAACATGAAAGTTTTTGTGTAGCGATATAACATGTTTTTACTGTAATATATTATAATAAATATTATAATATATATATATATATATATATATATATATATATATGTGTGTGTGTGTGTGTGTGTGTGTGTGTGTAATAAAAAGGCTTAAACACTAATATCCCATGGTCATAATTTATTCCATTGGAATCGTAAATACGATCCAATTCATCAGACCTACAAATTCAAAAAGAAAACTGAAAAAAACCTACTCCGGAAATAAAAATAGCGCTTAGTATCAGAGATAGAGCTAAGATATTGAATCAGATATATGTATATGTGTATATGTGTGTGTGTATTTATATGTATGCGTGTATTTGTGTGAATATGTGGATATATGTGTATATGTGTACATGGGTATATGTATGTGTGTATGTAAGTACACGGCGATGTGTATGTATATACGTGTATAAGTTATTGTGTATGTGTGTATTTGCATGTGTTTTGAACATAAAAATATAGGTCCTTGCTAGATTAGATAATCGTCATATTTATTCTTTATATGTCTATATTTGATTTGTAACCTGTAGTCGATATTATTTTTGTCAAATTTTCTCAATTACACAGCGTCCCTGTCAATTTTAATTTCACCCGCCCCATCTTTCTTCCGCACCACTTATTTCCTTACCTCTCCCTCCTTCTTATTCTGATCTTTAACATTAGATCGGCCATGGTGTGTGTATGTCACCACGAAATGTATCTTTAATGTATTAGACATCCGACAACTATCATTTTCCCCCTTCCACTCACACCTAGTTTTAAAAAAAAAAAACCTTCTCTGTTAAATTCACTCGTATATTACCCTTCTCTTTAGAACTAACATTCGTCCCACACTCTCATACTTACACTCTCTCTAAATTCTATTTTTATTTCCGGAGTAGGTTCTTTTCAGTTTTCTTTTTGAATTTGTAGGTCTGATGAATTGGATCGTATTTACGATTCCAATGGAATAAATTATGACCATGGAATATTAGTGTTTAAGCCTTTTTATTATATCCTTACTCTGTCCTGGACATTGAGTTCTACCTGGATTCTATCCTCTCGGAATTTTTTATTCAAAAAAATATACATGTGTGTATATGCACCTGTGGATTTTGCATATATATGTATATTCACCACTAATATTATCTATATATATATATATATATATATATATATATATATAAAGAAATATAGTCTTAAGGTGTGCTATATTTATGGAATAAAGTGCTCAATATCAGAGATAGAGCGTGTGTAAATATAAAAGTGAACATAGAAGTCAACACTTAGAGGCGACAGTCTGTTTCATGCTATATGCAATCGTCAAGCCACGTGTGCTGTTATTTTTCTCGGCTATTTATATATAAAGATATATATAAATAGCCGAGAAAAATAACAGCACACGTGGCTTGACGATTGCATATAGCATGAAACAGACTGTCGCCTCTAAGTGTTGACTTCTATGTTCACTTTTATATTTATATATATATATATATATATATATATATATATATATATATATTAAAGTTAACAAACCCATTTGTAGATAATCCATGTGGATCCTAGTAATATAAAATATTAAAATTGATCCACAAAAGAACTCAATTTAATAATTATTACAGAGCAAATAACTAATAAACAATAAAATCCAAAATCACCTTATATGGGGAATAACTTGTTACGGCAGATGGAGATAACGGTCGACTGCCTTATCAATCAAGGCGTGGACTGAGTTCGTGTCAAAATAGAAAATTCAGTAAAAGCTAAAATGCAAACAAATTAAATCAAAATAAATCATTCGAAAAACTAATAAAGAATTTACCCCTTTCATTGTTTTAGTTTGTTCTTTCTTTTTTAATCACAACGTTGTGATAAAAATGACAAGAAAGATGATGACAAAAGTCCGAATTATGTAAATAATGTACATATTACCTCATCTCAGAAATATAGATAGATACTGAATGTGTTTATTTTTAGATTCCCAGCGTCTTTCATTCGTGCGCATATGTAGTCGTGTCTACGTAAGCAAATATAGTCAGAGGAAATCTTAAGGGAGGAAACGCGTCACCCAGAAACTTTTACATCATATATCTTTCCCCTCATGAATGGATATATATATATATATATATATATATATATATATATATATATATATATATATATATATATATATATATATATATATATAAGGTGTGCTATATTATGGGATAAGTGTTCAATATCAGAGAGAGAGCCTGTGTAAATTTAAAAGTGAACATTGAATTTAGCACTAAGAGTCGACAGGCTGTTTCATGCTAGACGCAATCGTCAGGTCGTCTGACGATTGCGTCTAGCAAAAAAAAAAGATGAGGACAATAGTTCGACTAATGTGAATAGTGTACATAAACACATTATTTTTACTCTTTATATGTATTTTGGATAAAAATGTCGAGGCAATTTAATTTATATTCTTTTCCTTTTGTTTCCATTATCTTTGTGACTAAATATCCCACATTGATATAATAGAAGTTTTGCCAAGATCGGAGAAGCCTTGTGAAAATCTGGACGTAAATTTATTGTGTATGAAATAGTGACTGAAGCATTTTTAAACATTTTTCATTGTTTTCTCTTTGAAATAGAGAGGCATTTTATGTCACAATAGTATCAGTGTTCTTTCGGTCAGCAACTAATGTGTTTTTAATGTCTTTTCTTTTTTCAAATATCCTTTTTGTATTCATATATGCTTTTATTTACACGTCATGTATTTACTTCAGTATATTGTTTCTGACTATCATTAGAGGTGATAGAGTAAATTCTTCCTTGAAGATTTTGCGTGTTGTTTTGTATGGATTAAGTCTTTTTATTGATTTAGCTGTGATAAATTTTATATTCAGTTTAGATAAATCATTTTCAATTGTAGCTTTAATAGACTTAGTCGCTATAACAATATATTTATTTGATTCGCTGTATTTCTACGCTTCGTATAAATATTGTGTGCTGCAAATTCTGTGTGCACTCAAGTAGAATTCCATGATAATTCTGGATTTTATTTTGTTGTTATGATAGGAATACAAATTCATGAGATCATCTTTTATTAGTTGATTTTCGGTAGGGTACTAAGTTTTAAGTTGCCGTCAATTCATTATAGCATCATATCTAGGAAATTACTTTTACTAGATATCATTGTTTTCTTCCATTTCGTATATAAATTTTATTTTATATTCGAATTTCTCTAGTTTATCTAACATATCACTAAAACAGTATCAGGAGATATATTAATAGGGCATCGTGAATATATCGGAAGTACGTTTATTGTTTAGGTAAAATATATTGAACAGGATTAGATTCGAGAAATTCTATGAAAATATATGCCATCACTCCTCGAAGTGGCGATCCCTGTGGTAACGTAAATTTTTGTTTATAAAAATTATTATTAAATGTGAAATAGAATTGATTTTTGATGAGATGGCAGAATTTTTTTATTATTATAATATTAATGGTAAGGAGAGGTTTGTCTTTGATTGTGTTCAATGATTTTTTAAAAGATTTAAGCATTACAATCATTTAAACATTCAACCGGGACATTAGTGTAAAGTGATTTTATATCGAAACTGACCATGAGTTTGTCAGTCATATGTATTTTCATTATGCTTTCAACAAGCTTTCCTGAATATTTTATATGCAATGAACTGTTTATTCCAAGGAGAGGGTTTATTTTTTTTATGGCTTTCGCCAGTTTATGGGGAGTGCATCTATTTATCTTCATTTTCCATTAGTTTCCTTATCGGCTTGTTATATTTTTCAGTTTCAGTATTTATTTTGTTATGTTTTTTATTTTTTCATACACTTCGATATGGTTTGTAAGAGTTTTTATTCATTTAAAAAAATCCAGGACCTTTTTCCGCGGATGTAATGTAGATTTCCTCATTTCTTCTACGTTCCTTATTCCTTGAATAAAAGCTTCTGGTGACTTCCATGTTATTTTGTTTATGATTTTTTTTTTTTTACTAATATGTAAAGTAGGTCTCCTTTACCAAACCCGGTAGCGAATTTCAAAAAGAGAAGCTGGGGGCTTCCAGTTCGCTATTGCATAGCTTTATATCCGAATGATTCTCTATTAGATTGGGTCTTCAAACAGATTTCTACCTGCTATTAGTACATAGGGGGTTAAATTTTTTTTTTTTTTTTTTTTTTTAGCTTATTGATTTTGGTCGTGACATTGTTTTTGCAAATAAACCATTTCTGTTTTTCTTAAAATGTTCTTTTTTGCGGAGGTGGATATCACTAGATTTATTAAAGGTTTTTTTTTTTTTTTTCCTTTATTTCCTTTTTTCCGAGATTCTCAGTAGATTATTTTCAGAAATGGCATGCGTAGGTCGAAAATATGTGATGGGATTTTCTTAATACGTTATATGCTCATCGTGAGTTGACCTTTCCTTCGATGTATTTTAGCAAGAATTTTTTTCGGTTTCTAAATGAATTTTTCGATAGCGAAATGTTTATATATATATTGCTTTCATTATTTTTTTTGCATTTTTTCATGTTGTTAAATTTAAAATCCCCAGCGTCTCTTATTTGTGCGGATGTATAGTTGCGTCAACGTAAACAAACCGAGTGCGAAGAAGTTCTAAAAGATCAAATGCATCACACAAAAACATTTTCCACTTTCTTTGTCATACATTATATCGTCCAATATTGTTTTTCATATATATATAAACATATATATCGTTATCCAGTATATATATATATATATATATATATATATATATATATATATATATATATATATATATATATATATATATATATATATATATATATATATATATATATATATATAATTATTTAAGAAAAAAAATTATAACATAAATATGTTATAAAATCACTACAAAAATAGCCATTTTGTTTCAAAACCCTCGGTGTCTTATCAAGTGATGACGTTGAATGTAAAATCTGCTCTACTTTGTATTGAGCACTCTTTTAAGAATAGTAATTGTTGGTTATTGGAATTCATTCCATATACTTGGGTATATATATATATATATATATATATATATATATATATATATATATATATATATATATATATATATATATATATATATTATGAAATGGACAAAGTCCGATAATTATTTAAAGACATTTTTATGTTTAACATTCTTTTTATAGATACAAGTATTTAAGTAAATGCTCTGTTTAAAATAAACAGTATTAAATACCATTTACCGGCCTGAATGCCCGAGAAATTTTCATAGAAAATATTCGTCCTTCGACAAGATTCGAACTTGCATCATTTCCGTTGATTTGACCGATTAAATGGGTCAATGACTGATCCTTACACCTCTTACCCAATATTAAGCATTGTAAGAAAAAGAAAAATAAATTTCAAAACTCACTCTTCCTCTCTAAACTCGACCATGTCTCCCACACTATTTCTTGCCGCCCTCTATATCACCTTATATAAGCTTAATACTACCATTCAAAAGTGTAAATTTTAAAGTCATTGTTTGTTTTCACCTTTGAAAGTGATGTCTGAAGATCCAGAGAAATATAAAATTTTCCGGTGAAATAAATTATGATTGATGGAGCCTTAAATTGGTCTGTTTTTCTTTAAATTAATATATATACATATATATATATATATATATATATATATATATATATATATATATATATATATATGTGTGTGTGTGTGTGTGTGTGTGTGTGTGTGTGTATATGTATGTATGTGTGTGTGTCTGTGTGTGTGTGTCTGTGTGTGTGCGTAAAAATATATATGTTTGCTTTATTTTGAAGTTGTATTTATTATTTTTATTATTAAAGTGAGGTTACTTGTCTTTTTTTTAAATAAAAACAAACAGTAAATTACCTTAAATAAACCTTAATTTATATTAAAAATATCTGCATCAAGGTATTTAAGCGTATCTTTATTTGCATGCCTACATAGAACTTTCAACTCATTGCTTTTGTTTAATAAGCTAGGGTTATATAAGTGTTTTAAATTTTCAACAATGTCGTAAGTTACATCTATTTTCTATCCTGCTACAAGATTTAGCTCTTGCTATAATATCCTAGTTCTTTCAATGATAAAATATATTTAGAGAGAGCAGTGCAATTTCTCTATTTTATATTATATTAAATCATTCGTTTATAGTAGAAACATAATTTCCATTGATTTTTAATGAAACCAAAATAAAATTTAACATACGGAATATATGCCTGCTCGGTACACAATATTATACGTAATACATTTGACCGTTTAAGCGAGAGATCATATTTTTTTGGCAGTTGCATTTATTTTCATAAACAAGTACGCTCGAATTATATTTGTTTAATATAATATTGTTTTGTTGGGATATGGAGTTGTCTATGTTATTAACGCAGCTATAGTTGATTTTAACAATAACTTTTTTTGTGTTGGTGAATGGTCAAAGTGCTTATGTATTAAATTTTGGAAAATTCTTTCTTTATTCGTTAGAACATTACGATTAAAAGGTGGATTAAACCATTTAATTTTACGCTTGCGATGTTTCTGTTTATTTTACCTTCATTGTTTTTTTCTAAATACTCTAAATTTACTTCATGGTTGCTTTGTTCTTAAGCCTTTATATATGTATTTTTATTATTATAAAATATTTCATTATTGCATTTCGTAGATAATCTAATTTGGACTGATTTATGTAAATTATCTAGAATTACACACACACACACACATATATATATATATATATATATATATATATATATATATATATATTGTTCTGAGTAAACAAGATTTTTTTTTTCAATTTACCTGCATGTTTTTTTTTTATAGCACTTCGTAAATGTCTCAGCAAGTTTGCATATTATTCTTCATTGAAGCTGAGGCATATTTTGAAGAAATACTATTGCCTTTTCATCCCCGAAACTGAGCCTATCACCCTCACTGCAGATGAATAGATCTTGGCTTTCGTCGGGGCTTTCGCCGGTTGAAGCGCTAGGTTTTCACGGCATGGATTGTATCCATTTCTCTGGCTCAAAATGATGAAACCAACAGACAATCCGAGTTAAGAAACGTTCAAGAGACTGGCTGGATCTGCCACAAATAATTTTCCCGCAATGTGATCAAACTTATGTGCTTTTGACCGGTTGTTACACTCATCTCATCGACACCTTCGTCATGCAAATTTAACTGTGCAAAATTGTCTCAACTCTATCACAAGATATGCTAATAGCATTGACTATTTGATTTACAGTCAACATCCTATCATACATTACCATACGGTAAAACCGATCTTTGGTTCCTTGCTGATGGCAATTGCAGGACATCCAGACTTTACGTCATCTTCAAGACTCTCCCTCCCCATACTAAACTCAGCTGTCTACTTTTTCATTGTTGATAAATAAGCCTGTAAGGATGAATGTTGTTGGGGGATAAACCCTTTTTTCGGCAGGTAATTTGATAACATTACGATGCCAAACTTTGTCCTTTTTCAAGAGAATTCGTTACTAGTTACTTCTGAAATTTTCTTTTAACAGTTAGATGCAAGTTTATATGAAATAAAACAATGCAGTTAATAAGAAAATATGTTGAACTTAATGAATACAAAATTGGAACGCTCTATCACCGCTTCCTCATAGTTATTTTATGAACTTTTCAGCCCACCCCCATATAATATCTATTATTTGATTATCTTATATAAGAACTTATACGGATATTTACTCTTAAAATGAAGACGGAAACAATCTAATATGCAATATTTTATATATCAGATAACAATAAATCTTTGGAGATAAAATATCAAATAAGATATTAAAGAAAAATTTTCAATATAAATTTAATAAGTAAATTGGAAGCAACTTTAATATTTTTGAATACTTTTTCACTGTTTGTATAACAAAAACATTAGTATATCTAATACCAAATATCGTCTGAAACAAAGTTTATAAAAATTGTTTTCCTCATTTACATATGTAGTAATTTGAATCACCGGAGCCAATAGACCCCAGAGCATCTCATTAAGTCTATGAATATAAATATGGAAATGTTTGATTGCAGAATATTTTTTGCCAAATTTCAAATTAGATAATTTAGGATATTTTAGGCTTAAGTATTTTTTTCCGATAAATAGCAATAAATATATTTAAAATAAGCCAGCCAAACAGAATTCACTTTTCTGTTAATGAAGTTTAGACGTCTGATCAGAATTTTGTATGCAATTTTAAGTGTAACTCGAATAACATCTTCGTAGTGTTTCTACTGCAGAGACATAGCGAGCCTGTAAATCAGACAGTATTCAGTATTCATCATCAAGTGATGTGTAGTTTCAAATAACCCTAGTCTAAACATTCCTTCGCAAATTTTAAATAGTATTTTTTAAACCTTTTTGACTTAGTGAATCATTTTCTCTTTTAATCAGAGTAGCATTTTATATCAAAACTGTGGTCAGTGTACCTACGGTTATCCACTGATGCGTCTAATGTATTCATTTTAAAATATCCCTTTCGTGTTCGAATATTTTATTTTATTTAAACATCTTGAAGTTTCTCCAATATACACTTTCCTGCAATTCACGCGTATAATAGAGTAAATGCATCCTTCAAATTTTTGTTTTGTTTTCTTTTTTTATTATTGATAATGTTTTTTATTGTTTTAGACGTAGTTGTGACAAAATTTATGTTGAGTTTACATAAATTATTTTCGATTGTAGTTGTGATAGAGATAGTGGGTAGAACAATATATTTTTTCAATTTGCCCCAAAAATGCCTAAGAAGCAATCGGAGACTGAAATGAAAAAAAAAACTGAAAATCTGAGGAAGAAGCAGTAAACCATTCATAAACGTTTAAAGAAATAAAAGTCTACTCCCGTTCAATAGACCGCGCAGGCGTATGAAGAGGGCGGGAGGTGAACCCGTCTAATACTATTGGGAAAGAAAACATAAATGAATAAATAATAAAGATTTCAGAGTTTGGGTTGATAAGTTAGAAGTAAAGAGTTGAAGTACAATTAAGACGGGACAGGAAACCTTATCTTATCTACTCCTGTTCTAAAAACTAGGGTGGAGTGTGAACGGGACGACAGTTGAATGTACGGATATATATATATATATATATATATATATATATATATATATATATATATATATATATATATATATATATATATATATATACTTTATTATTTTTTGTCGGGGATTTTGGTTTTCTTTATCAAAACTTGCATTGATCCATTTATCCCGTGGTCATTAAATTAAATTCCAATATTTTCGAATGAAGACGCAGGATATAACTCGTACGTATATCCCATAATGTCGAGAGCAACTCCCTTAATAGTTTAGTCGCAGGTTGGGTGCCAAACTACAAACCCCAAAATACACATTCTATGCTGTCCTTTGTAACCTGAAATATGGCAAAGCATAGCATTAATTTCTTTAACTCATCTGCAGTTAAATAATTAGATTATCAAATAATTTGTTAAAATTTGACATTTTCCTCCTTTCTTAAGGAAAGGGCAGGTTGTTTACTTATAGCTTTTCACTTTTATTTTGTTCTGAATAAGATATCTATATATTTAAAATCTGAATACACAAATCCAAATTAAGCATTCACTTAAATTATTCATTTTTTACAACATTAATTAATTGCTTTGACACGTAAACATGCATAAAATTGCTCGCTTTTTAAGATTTTTGGAGAAGGATGATTTCGGTGATCGAATCTGATGTAAGACTTTCTTCACATCCTTAATCTTTCAGCCACTATTATTTTTTTTTTTTTTACTCAGTCTTTATTCTGCACTGTATTGATGACTATTATTAGTAGCCGACATAATAGTGTGGTTTTTAGATTCTGATATGAAATACATTTATTTTTATACACATTTTCTTTCTAATTTTGATTGGCTTCGTCAATTCAGTGATAAATTTTCTTTCTCCATTCTGTCAGACGAGTTATTTAGATTAAAGCTTACAGAATAGAAATAATAAAATGATGATGAAAAGAAAGAAAATATATATTAGAAAAATAAGCAAAACTAATACAAACTTGATATAATAAAATATTTCATCTCCGAAAATCAATTATACTATATAAAAATAAAGCATCCTGTACAAGAGTGAAAGAAATAGAGAGAGGAGAGAGAGAGGGAGGATAAATAGTGTGTGTGTGTGTGTGTGTGTGTGTGTGTGTGTGTGTGTGTGTGTGTGTGTGTGTGTGTGTGTGTGTGTGTGTTTAATGGGTGTCTTTGTGACTTGTCTTCTTGCCGGTCAGGTTTGTAATTATGGATGTAACACTGCTTAAGAAGTAAACGACAAATACAAAAGAATTTGTTCATTCATCCCGAACTCTGTGACTGATTAAAATAATCACATTCGAAATTAATCACACATTATTAAAAATGGTAATTTCTGTTATTTTTTTTTAATAATCATTTCTCACGTCGTTGCCAAATAGACGTCAACGAATGTCTGAAGATTCAGAAGCTTCATTCTTTTTTTTTTCTTTGTTTTAGAGGGAAGGGTTCTGTTTTGTTTCCTAAGTTTCTATTCAATACAATTATTCAGAAGTCATTCCTATTTGCTATTTTCTTCTGACATAACGTTAGCTTTAACATGAGAGATTCACAGGAAATAAAAATACACGTTCTGGTTGTAGCACAAGCTACGAATCATAGATGATCGATAACCAGTTATCTTTATGACGTCCTGGGTATGACGAAAAACTACATCCTCGTCCTGGGTAAGACTATAAACTACGTCCGACAACAAGGCCTCTGATCAGGAGGTTTTGAGGAGCGTGGAACCAACTGTTAATTTCTGGTGTTCCCAGGTCCACCCTGACCCCTGGTGATATAACGTTTTAGGGTCCCAGCTATGGGCAAATAGTTAATCCGCAAACTATGGTCAAAACACTATGAAAGTGTAAAATTAGGTTTTACTATGAGAAATACTTTTGTAAAAAAATTATTATCAGAAATACATTTTTGAAAAAAAAATATTACCAGCAATACATTTTAAAAATATTACCAGCAATATATTTTAAAAATATTACCAGCTATATATTTTTGAAAAATAAATATTACCATTGAGTGAAAACTATTACCAGAAACCGGTTTTTTGAAGGGAAAATTATTCTCAACAATGAAAATTTTGTCGATATTAAGTAACCAATTGAGGTTGATATACCGTAAAACAAACCAAACCAAACCAGTTTCGTTATGCCAATAGAAATAGAAACAACGAAAATATGGCTCCGAGCAATTACCAAGTCTGCACCTAGTGTGGGGCATCGCAATCACATGTCATCATCTCTGATGCTTCTGGGATATATATATATATATACTGTGTGTGTATGTCTGTGTGCATGTGTGTGTGAGCGCACGCGCGAAGTTTACATCCAGGTGATGGGAAATGTTTGAACCAGCAATCCATCAATTTACATGAGATGACAATTGTAGAAAAGTTCACTCCAATGCGAACCTTGTTAGACACAAGAGTAGGCATTTTGGTAGAACGTTGACAAATTACGGTCAGCACTCCGCTGGGAATAGCTTAGCAGAGGGTGTCAGAAGACCTACCGAAACTGCTCCAATCTCAGCTATCACACGAAAACCTACGAGCAACCTGAACAGAATTTACAAAACTGGCCAGGCCCTGTATAGATCAACTTAGCATGCCGTGTCACTAATAAGTATTGTATGTCATTTGCTGACTTTAAGCACGATTAACCTTCTCATGTTTAAAATAAACGGAGCGTCTACTCAAGTGTGTGTATCCACTAAAATAACGTTTGAAGTCGGATTATTATTTTTTTCTTGTGAGTCAGATTAAAAAAAATTTAGATCCATTCTTGATAAATTGCTTTGTTAACGCTTCGGATACGCAACTGAGCAGATATACGTTTCCAGAAAAATCTGAAAGTGTGATTCTGCTTTAAAAACAAAATAGAACATTGCTTTATTGTGATGTAACGTGGGGTGTAGATTTTTATTATGTCTTCTCGGGTGCGCAGGACAGTAGACTACATAATTACTATTTAAATATAAACGCAATCTCTATTCAGATAAGGTTATAGATTATAATTAAAGTTTGTTATAATAAAACGTTAATAATTAACGTTTGAAATAATAAATAAATATTATATATCGGGTAAAAAAATAAAATCCATTAAAAATGCCATGCATGTATTTATAGGCTCACCTGCTGCATTATCAGATAGAATCTTCTATTACCGGGTTGAATTAACTTTGCGTTGAGAACACTCATAATTTCATGGCATGGATTCAACAATATTGTTCGAAATTATGGTATCCAGTAATTCTTATAAAATGGTTGGCAGCACATGCAAGATTCTAACCTTTCTTGCCATATTACTCAAATATTCTCTGTGAGTGTGAAATCCGTTAAATGTGTAGGCAAATTCATTTCTATGTCCCTTGCAACAATCTACCACCATTTTCTTATTTATGCCATGGTGCTTCGTGCTGCAGGAATTAGCCAGCAGAGGATTGGTCTACCGTAATGATGAACTGAGAAATCGGGTCAACCACAATACCCAGAGAAGCTGCGACATTTAAGCGGTCTTTTATTAGTACCAAACATCTCAATGTAAACCAGAAAACATTCCTTATAGAATTGCACCATAAGCACTGAGTGAAAACGATACTCATCTGGCAATGTCTTTTCTGATTATGTATAGTGCAATGTTTTTATATTAGGTTGGTACAAAAATAATGACGTAATAATGTCGTTTTTTGACGTTAAAAATACGTCAAAAACGACATTATTACGTCATTATTTTTGCACCAACCTAATATTTAATAATTTACAGCTACAATATTTTCTTCTTACCACTAGTATCATTTAGACGTTTTTTTTTTCTGCTACTGTAATTTTTCTGCTGTGCTTTGGCGTGTTTTGCTCTTTAACTCACAGATTCATAAGCAAGGATTACTTCTTCTTCCATTGATATAAATTAAAGTGAAAGAAACAGAATCGGTTGAAATTTGAAAACAGCTAACGATTCCAATTTGCACAAGGATATAAAAATATTTAAACATTAGTTTGAATAACATTTGGCTAAATAAGTTCAATTGAGTTTTTTGAATAATAAAAATATGGAATCGATAAAACAATTCAGTTTTTGAATTAATTAATAAAAAATAGCAGTGAAATTCAGTAACACAGCTTTAAATTAGCTGCTTCTGCTCTCTCTCTCTCTCTCTCTCTCTCTCTCTCTCTATATATATATATATATATATATATATATATATATATATATATATATATATATATATATATATATATATATATATATTGTGTGTGTATGTGATCTGGTACATAGGCAAAAACAACAGATTAAAACGTGTTCCATTAAATTTGACTCATAGCCAATATTTCAATTCTTTTAAAAGTTAATATTGCAATGTTTTTAGCAAAATAGCAAGAAATAAAGTGAAATTGTTTTTTCAAATGTTATAAAGTATACTTGAATGTGAATGTCGTTATTGACTGCTGAGCTGATATATATATATATATATATATATATATATATATATATATATATATACATACATATATATGTATGTGTGTGTGCCTGTACTTTACTATATGATATTATGTTTTACTATCGCCTGATGATATGTGTTAATACACATCGAAACATGATTGTATTTATGTAGCGTTATTTTATATGTTTGAATGTAATATCCTATAATAAAGAATATTACTCTACTATTGGATTGGATTGAGCCCTCTTTTAAATTCGATCTCATTATATATATATATATATATATATATATATATATATATTAATTAAAGATACTGGTTGATGCATTCATTTTTATGTTTGCGTGTGTACGTATTCAACCCCACAAAAACAGTCGCAGAGATACGACAATATCTATCTATCTATCTAAATATCTATCTCTCTCTCTCTCTCTCTCTCTATATATATATATATATATATATATATATATATATCTACCTATATATATATATATATATATATATATATATAGATATATATATATATGTGTGTGTGTCTGTGTGTTTGTGTATCTTTTCTTCTTTTTTCTGAACTTCAGATTCTAACATTAACGAAGACATTTCATCTCTTTTCATATTTCTTTTTCTTTCTTTTTTATTTCTTTCCTTCTTTGTTTCTTTTTATTTTGCTTTCTCTCATTCTTCTTAATATTCTGAAATTTTGTTTCGTTTCTAATTATTCTCCTTTATTCACTCATTCGTAGATTCATTTCTATTTTCATCCTTTCTTCATTTTCCTTCCTTTCTTTATGTCGTCTCCATTTAGCCTCGCCTGAAAATGACATACGTCGTCATTGCTCCCGCATACACATATTCCTCTCTGCTGCATTTTCCTCCCATCAACCTTACACGCCATCACATCTTTTTCTCATTCCTTTTTGAGTTACTCGACCCTCATCCCTACCTACACTGGCACTGAAATCGCACCTGTCCCTTCTAGAATCCCCCCTAACCCTTCTACCTCAATTCTGCAAGAGTCACAGAATCCCGCTGTTTCCAGCTGCCTTTATCTGCTTCCCGCTATGTCTCATCATTCAACTTCTTTCAGACGTTAATCGTCCTAAGAGGACCACTTTTGTTGGCTCCTCCTCGTATCACCCGAAACCTTTTATTTTCTAGGCAAGCATTTAATTCCTCGGCTATTTTACTTCCATTATTGCCTCTAAGTACTCGGTACCCTTTGTTCTCCATTTCTTTTAGAGCTTACTGAGAATGTGGAGTATTCATTGTAATTGTTTATTATTATTATTATTATTATTATTATTATTATTATTATTATTATTATTATTATTATAATTGCCAGAATTACTACTCAGCTACTTCATTATCCTCTTCTTTTTTTAGTTTTCTTCTTCCTTGTTTTCTTTTTTTATTATTATTATAATTGTTATTGTTAATTGAGTGAGTGAGCAGCTCTTCAACAAAGTGATTCTGGATTACTAATATACAATTTTTTCTTCGTTTTCTCTTGTGTACACGTTTCCTTCTGGGTCCCAATCATAGACCTAAGGTCAGAAATGGCTTCATTACATTTTCAACTGATCATTTCTTGTAAAATAAAAATAAAAATCTCAGATCACCCACATTTTACATATATAAAGCTCTTCGTAATGTATGAGATGTACTTGTAATTATTTTCAATGCGACTATCGGAACTTTTCTGAATCAATCCGAGGGATACAACTACAATTAGAATTATTGATGTCCTCTCCTGGCAAAATTTTAGATTTCAATTTCTATATCATTGTATGTTTATAGTTTTTTGAAGATCTTCAAAGATACATTGCAATCTGTTCTTGTAGTCTTTGATCACGATGTCTGGGCGATTACCTTTGGTTGTTCTCTCTGTGTGTATTGTAAAGTCCAAGAAAATTGTTACAGGTCTTATCTCTGTAATCGAGTCTGGGTGATGTTCATACTACTTTCTTGCAGTTTCCTTCCCATAAAAGTTGCATATTTCCAGTGTTGTTATTTACCCACACTATAATCGCGAATTATATATTTTGTTATTATTATTATTATTATTATTATTATTATTATTATTATTATTATTATTATTATTATTTTGTTATTTATTTCACACGCGATGTTTGTTTGTTCTTACTAGAGACTAAAATGTATTTCTACATTGATTTCTTCAGGTTCCTCTTAATGTTTACCATTGCTGTTGAATTGTCACCCTAAATCCATCATCGAATTTTCAACATGTCAAATCTCATTTTTCTCAATGTTACAAGGTTGCCAAATATAATCGACACGACCGTAATTTTCACGTTTTTTTTTTCTGAATTTTCTTGCGAGTAGAGCTGATATTGCCTTTTTTTTCATATGTAACAGATATTGTAGTTCATTTAAAAAAAGTATTATCTTTGGTATCACCCGATGGCGCCATTGTTACCATGGTAATCGCATAGACATCAATCTTGATACCAGACCATAAGGATTTCTTCCTACTTTCGCTCATAAACTGAAATGCAAAGTGAGTTCTTAGGATTTTTGCCTATATGGGCATGCTACTAATTTTGTAAGTAACAGCTACTAAATTTTGTCTGTCTTAATTCAACAAACAAAAAAAAAAACATGTGTATCTTAACATATCAATTAGAAGCCACGAGAGCCATCCCTAGTAGAATACAAGAAGAGTTTATCATTATTGTTGTAGTAATCGAAGATGTAGTAATATCTGTAGTTGTCATTATTATTGTTGTTGTAGAATCAGTGACATTTCTTTTTAGACATAAATACCATACTATGCGATTTAGCTAATACTTTTAGAGATATTACGTAAACTCAGCTAAATTTTGATTGTGATATGGTATTATTAGAACTTGAGTGAAAGTTTTCTTAAGCTTTATGACAGCTCACCATTAACCTTGCAGAAAATATCCCTTTCAATAACATTCGGCAAAAACAACTAATTACATAAAAAAAATTATGGAATATTATTTTAATGTTTGTACCCCAGAAAATATATATTGTTTCCAGGAATATTAATTTCGTACGGTCTCCTTTTTACAAAGGACCTCTGATGCAAAGGAAGAATACACCATGAAATTTAACATAAATGGACATAGAGGATGACAGAGTTTTCGATTCTCAAGAATCGACATCTATGTCATCATAAAGCAGACAAGGATAAATTAAAGCATTATTCTAATTATAACGAATACACTTAACCTCAATGTTTCAATTACTTCATTATTTTTTTGTTTTTACGAACAACTAAAGTCGCATGTCGTACTTATGTGTATCCCAAAACAATGTTTTCAGATTAGTCTCGTCTTATTTGGCCCCGTGTCTGAACAAGCTGGAATAAATAAAGATTTGTAAAAACAAATAACCTTTTAAATAAAAGGCAACATTCATCTGAAAATGCTATTAATATTTAGATCAATGTCATAAAAGAAAATGAAATTGCTTCCACTTTTACAAACACGGTTTTTATCTTTCTTAAATCTGTGTTATGAAATTAGATATTTTAATTAAAATCTTGTGTTTCGAAATAAAAATTGCTTTCAGCTTCGTAATGTACATATTCCTCTAATGTTTTCTTCATCAATTTACTAGATACATTTTGACTAATAATGAAATGAAAATAAAACTGGAGACGTTACATACATCTGAACGATGTCAGAAATACACAATCCACAATTTACTGATCGCGACTAGGAATGCGAGGATATTTGTCAAATAGTATCAACACTTCACACGGAAACATTATAAAACATACCATTATTTATACAGAGTAATGCCCCCGAAGAAATGTACCACATTTTATTCCACCTGTTATTCCACTAAATCTGTCAGCACTTCAGCTGAAATCTAACGGTTTTGGAATCTATAATGTCAAAGAACTTAAAGTAGGTACTAATATATTCCATTTTTAATATTTTCTATATTTAATACTTTTCATATTTTCTGATTTTAATATTTTCCATATTTCATATTTTCCATTTTTAATATTTTCCATATTTAATATTTTCCATGTTTAATCCATCGGTATTTCAGGCTGTGTATTACTTTTTATAACCTTGCTTTTTTCGATATCTCTATGAAAACACACTACTGATTTAGTTAAAATGCTAATAAAGATTTGAGATTGTCATAACCATGATATGTTTTATGCGGTCCGTGTATCCCAGGTGAAAACATTCAGAAATAACAAGCATAATGCGTGAACAAAGAGAAAAAAAAGCTGAGAAGTGGAAAAACTAATCTAAAACTCAGTAGAAATAAGGCAATGTTTCAAATGTCAGTGTCATCAAAAGACACCAAGAATACGTTACGTCCATTCCATAGACTCAAAAGAATATGAAGTATTCTTATGTTCTATCGGAATTGGAAATAAACAGAGCTCGTGCGTATATCATTAAGACAGAAATTTGGCCATAGAAATTCTCTTTTGCAACATGTTTCAGATTGTATGTCTTCACATAGTGAAAGCTATAGGTGAAATCTTTCAAGTTCTGCTTTGGTGTAATATTTCATTGAACGAATTCTATTGGGCGAAGATGACTGCTGTTCAAACCTTACGTTATTTAATCAGTCATTCTTTGTGTTAATCATTACGATTTAATGCAAAATCACATCATATACATAGTTCTATAATCGAAGAAGATAAATCAGAAAATAACTTAAAATATAACACGAAATAATAACTATGCTTCTGTATTAACTTGAAAAAAATTATGAAATCTACAAAAATCAAAGTCGAATAAGTTTCGTTAAAACAACAATAACCACGATAATAACTGGAATAATATTTTGACTATTATCCTTGCTTTTCAAAAAAATACGTTAGTAACTTTTCATAAGAATTCAATAGTGATCTTCTTCTAATGTAATTGTTTATTCACTATAATTTGAATCGAGGCTAAGCAGTTTTGGGTCCTTCGATTTTCTTTCGAGAATGCAGACCAATCATCTTGATGACCAACCTCATAAGCTGTTATGGTGAATCACACCTATTCTATAGTTAATAGACTCTCCTACCTAATATAAGTAGGAGTAGTAAGAGAAACGACGGTCAGTCGATGTCGGACGACCGGCTGAACGGTTGAACTCTCTGCCTTCGGGCGGGGAGGAACCCGAAAGAGGCTACGCCGAAGGGCGGATTCTCTTTCGGGTAGGTAAACCGACCCTGAACCCGTTTATACGGGTTCAATGGGCATATTTTTGGCCGAGCCCACGGGCTCGGAGATCCCACATTAAACCGGCCTTGTGCCACATGATACCCTCGTGGGGGGTGACTAAATACTAGTTGATGTCGGACGACCGACTGAACGGTTGAACTCTCTGCCTTCGGGCGGGGAGGAACCCGGACGAGTCTACGCCGAAGGGCGGAATCTCGTTCGGGGAAGTAAACCGACCCTGAACCCGTTTATACGGGTTCAAAGGGCATATTTTTGGCCGAACCCACGGGCTCGGAGATCCCACATTAAACCGGCCTTGTGCCACATGATACCCTTGTGGGGGGTGACTAAATACTAGTCGATGTCGTACGACCGACTGAACGGTTGAACTCTCTGCCTTCGGGCGGGGAGGAACTCGAAAGAGGCTACGCCGAAGGGCGGATTCTCTTTCGGGGAGGTAAACCGACCCTGAACCCGTTTATACGGGTTCAAAGGGCATATTTTTGGCCGAACCCAAGGGCTCGGAGATCCCACATTAAACCGGCCTTGTGCCACATGATACCCTCGTGGGGGGGTGACTAAATATTAGTCGATGTCGGACGACCGACTGAACGGTTGAACTCTCTGCCTTCGGGCGGGGAGGAACCCGAACGAGGCTACGCCGAAGGGCGGATTCTCTTTAGGGGAGGTAAACCTGACCCTGAACCCGTTTATACGGGTTCAAAGGGTATATTTTTGGCCGAGCCCACGGGCTCGGAGATCCCACGTTAAACCGGCCTTGTGCCACATGATACCCTCGTGGGGGGTGACTAAATACTAGTCGATGTCAGACGACCGGCTGAACGGTTGAACTCTCTGCCTTCGGGCGGGGAGGAACCCGAACGAGGCTACGCCGAAGGGCGGAATCTCGTTCGGGGAGGTAAACCTGACCCTGAACCCGTTTATACGGGTTCAAAGGGCATATTTTTGGCCGAGCCCACGGGCTCGGAGATCCCACATTAAACCGGCCTTGTGCCACATGATACCATCATGGGGGGGGTGACTAAATACTAGTCGATGTCGGACGACCGGCTGAACGGTTGAACTCTCCACCTTCGGGCGGGGAGGAACCCGAACGAGGCTACGCCGAAGGGCGGATTCTCGTTCGGGGAGGTAAACCTGACCCTGAACCCGTTTATACGAGTTCAAAGGGTATATTTTTGGCCGAGCTCACGGGCTCGGAGATCCCACGTTAAACCGGCCTTGTGCCACATGATACCATCGTGGGGGGGTGACTAAATACTAGTCGATGTCGGACGACCGGCTGAACGGCTGAACACTCTGAACAAAAGGGTATATTTTTGGCCGAGCCCACGAGCTCGGAGATCCCACGTCAAACTGGCCTTGTGCCACATGATGCCCACGTGGGGTGGGGTGACTAAATACTAGTGGATATCGGACGACTGTTTGAACGGTTGAACTCTCTGCCTTCGTGCGTGTAGGAACCCGAACGAGGCTACGCCGAAGGGCAGAGTCTCGTTCGGGGAGGTAAACCGACCCTGAACCCGTTTATACGGGTTCAAAGGGCATATTTTTGGCCGAACCCAAGGGCTCGGAGATCCCACATTAAACCGGCCTTGTGCCACATGATACCCTCGTGGGGGGGTGACTAAATACTAGTCGATATCGGACGACCGGCTGAACGGTTGAACTCTCCACCTTCGGGCGGGGAGGAACCCGAACGAGGCTACGCCGAAGGGCGGATTCTCGTTCGGGGAGGTAAACCTGACCCTGAACCCGTTTATACGAGTTCAAAGGGTATATTTTTGGCCGAGCTCACGGGCTCGGAGATCCCACGTTAAACCGGCCTTGTGCCACATGATACCATCGTGGGGGGGTGACTAAATACTAGTCGATGTCGGACGACCGGCTGAACGGCTGAACACTCTGAACAAAAGGGTATATTTTTGGCCGAGCCCACGAGCTCGGAGATCCCACGTCAAACTGGCCTTGTGCCACATGATGCCCACGTGGGGTGGGGTGACTAAATACTAGTGGATATCGGACGACTGTTTGAACGGTTGAACTCTCTTCCTTCGTGCGTGTAGGAACCCGAACGAGGCTACGCCGAAGGGCAGAGTCTCGTTCGGGGAGGTAAACCGACCCTGAACCGGTTTTTATCCGGGTTCAAAGGGTATATTTTTGGCCGAGCCCACGGGCTCGGAGATCCCACGTTAAACCGATCTTGTTCTACGTGATGCTCTCGTGGGTGGGGTGACTAAATATTAGTCGGTGTCGGACGACAGTCTAACTCTCTGCCTTCGAGCAGAGAGGAACCCGGACGAGACTATGAGGAAGAGCAGAGTTTCGTCCGGGGAGGTAGACAGTCCCGATCCCGTTTATGCGAGGTGTACGGGGGCAACATAAGCCTAGGCTTAATTTTGCCCTTGTTGTCTTTGGGTTATCTTCTAATCAATCCCTGTAGATCCTAAGCCTTTTGGCATAATGATGAAACACCCACTACTTAACATACTTTAGTATCTCTTAGATTAAACCCAGTTTGTATTAGAATCATCAAAGATGATGGACATTAAATTATATTAAGGAGCTATGACATTTTGTGGCGTGAAATACATTAAATAACATAAGGTTATGCTATATTATTATGTGATATATTTTCTCTAATTTTTACATGAGTATCACATATTTTGTTTTTCGTACAAGCAGGCTCATTTTTTTATGTTATGCATACAATATTTTGGTCATTGTACGCTTAGACCTTTGTCAGATATCAGACTTCGTTGAATGCTTAAGGGAGAAAACTCATATCCGTTATTACTGACGTCTCTTAGTCACCTTTCTATCACTTGTTCCTTCTACTGAATGACTTGCATATATGACTTTCAACACTCTCAGACATAAATGATTTAATCCCCTATTGCATATTTATCTTGCATACAGCTCATAGCCTATAATATACCCATTTTTAAATAGGTTCTTTATACTTTTAAATTATTACTGTTATTGATTCTTTAATATTTAATGGTATAAACACCTTTTCGTGGTTGAATTCTGTTATACCGTATTCACTATTAGGAATTTTAACAAACGATTCGCAAATGATTTATTTTAGACAGAGTGGGATATTATATATTTATGAAATAAATGATGTCCAGTCTGTAGAGACGACCGTGGAAACTGACCACGGAGTCAAATAAAAAATGAATCAATTGAATATATATATATATATATATATATATATATATATATATGCTAAAATTTCGGTATGAAGTGTATAGCCACCCACGACTCTGAATAACTTGAAAATGTCTCAGTAAACTCTCGAAGAAATTGAAAGGCTGGAGACCTGAGGAAGTATTTGAACCATCCAGGAAGAATTCGTTAAAACCTTGAAGGTTTTATAAAATTTGCAGCCATTCTGCAAAAGCAAGCATAAGCTATAATTTGAATGAGGAGAATAATGAGGTAGAAAAGTACTGATGCATTTTGAGATGCCTAATAGCAACAAGATCTTCGTCTTCAAAATTATGTATCCCTTCTGGACGTGGTCCATAATGACATTCCGCAATTGCATGTCCTTTGTAGTAATTACTAAATATTGTTTTTCTATATATCCTCTATTTATCAGTTCTACCAAATATTCACACAATCTTATTAAGGATCGTTATCCGCTGCTTTATACTTTCCATTTCGTCTTCAATATTTTGTGAATGACTTGGTTATCCAACCCCTCTTTTCACATTCCATGCCCTAGAATTTTTGCTTTCTCTCTCTCTCTCTCTATCTCTCTCTCTATCTCTCTCTATATATATATCTCTCTCTTTCTAATTCTAAGTATAAGTGTTCTTTTCGTTTCCCATTTACTTTAATGAACACATCTTCAATCTATGATATTGGCAGCATCCATTTGAATAACTACATTTTATTGCTTCCAGTCTCAACTTTTGTGATGATCCAGCACTCACTCTCATACAGGATTACCGATATTACATGACAGTTTAGTTGTCTTCTCTTTGTTTCCATTTAATTTTTTCTGTTTCTTAATATTTTACATAACTTTTGACACATCTTTTAGCTCTCCAAAAAAACCTTCAGATTTCGGTGTCAGTTTTTCCAACTACATTTAAAACATTTCTAAGATATTTAAACATTTAAACTTGTGTACTTTTAGTATCTCCAATTTGGAATTCACATGTCGGTCTGTCTCTTTTGTTGACAACCGTATATTCTGTCTTCTTACAGTTTACACTTCTTCCTTTCCTTTACAACCTTCTGTAAGAGTTCCTGTCGTTTCCTTTCACTGTATGCTACCAACACGGGGCCATCCGTATCTCTCATTTTGTTGTGGTGGGCGATAGTGAATCCTGGTCGTAATTACCATTTACTCAGAATAGTTTTTTTTTTCCATGTAAAGTAATAAATCTTCCAAGATACAAGGGGATACAGTGTGAGGAAGAACTAGTAAGAGATATATTAATATTGAACGGGAAGAGGAAAGAGTAACCGTGACGAGATCAGATAGCGATTGACATTGCATTCAGACCTTTGAAAATCAACGCTGGCTGGAAAGAATGGCGCGTGAAGGGAGTTCTACAAGGGCGAAATACGAGAAATGAAACTCTGTTAGCCTTGAATTTACAGTTATATTTAATCCAGGGTCAATAGTAAATTTAGAGATCACGACGGCAGTCTAGTACTGCGTTGAAATTAAACAAAAAAAAAACAAAAAAAAAACATAACTCATCCGAACAATTACAATGAAGTATTTAGAGAAAATAAATAAGGGAGATAAGTTTTGGGTGTCGTGAAAGGAACTGAAACCTGACCAATAATATTGCTGATTCTGTTTGGGATTTTATCAAGAAGCTTCAGGTAAATAGCAGTGACACCGAACCCTATGTGGCAGCAATATTCTAAGCATGTAGAAATGGTAGACTTTTAGATGGTATAAGATAAAATTCTGGAGAGAGAAATTGTCTTGCACGACACAGTGAACCAATTTCGATAGTGTTGAACTGTAAAGATTGAATAAGTCAAGTGAAAAGATTTCTTTTTATTATGGCATTTGTATGTTTACTGAATTTATGTCCTAATGCAGGTCATTTGCACCAAGAATATGTTCTGTATTCTCCAATTAAAGAAATTCTCACTGTTCTTTGTGATGTACCTTTTGACAAACGAAAATAATTTCTGCAGGATTGAAGATCTGTTTTTTTTTCAGCAGAACGGAGTATGAGGATGTAAGAAAAAGAAACAATAAAAATGTAAAGAAATTGTTTTAAAACTGTAAAAGAAGTGGATAATTAAATTTATAATAGTTTTCATTTATTTGGCATAATTTAATTTTATAATAATAATAATAATAATAATAATAATAATAATAATAATAATAATAATAATAAAGGAATAAATGCAGGTGGCCTAGAAATATCGAGTTTATATCTGACGGTGAATAGCCGCGTCTCATGGGCAGGACTAGCTCTTTAGTTTTTGCCGATAGTCGTCCTAAAGTTGATATCTTGAACAAAGTTAGCCCTTGACATGACAGAGTATGCAAATACCTGCACTGAAAGAAAACAGCAAGAAATTGGTATGAAGAACACCCAGACCCAGTTACGGAAATAGGACCTGTGACAATTTTATGGGACTTTCCAATGCACACAGACAGAACAATCAAATCTAATCTCTCAGACATCTTCATTAGAGACCGCAAAGATAAAATGTGCCTTCTTATTGACATGGCTGTCACTGCAGATTGTAATGTATCTTTGAAGATCTTCAAAAAACTATCAAAATACCAGGACCTTGAAATCGAAATCTCAAACATATGGAACATGAGAATATCAAAAATACCTATTGTAGCCCACGGATTGACTGGAAAAGTTTCCTATAGACTCATTAAAACGATTCCCGGTCGCCCATGCATTAATAAAGCACAAAAAAATTGTTCTCGTAAGTACAGCCCACACCTTATGTTCTTTATCTATGGAAAATAGGTATGAACTGCTCAGTGGAAAATGTCATGATGCCATTTCTGACCTTAGGTCTCTGAGCGGGACATGGAGAGAAATGAGTAAAGGTCAGAAGCCAAAGAAAAGAATTAATTAATTAATTAATTAATTAAATAAATAAATAAATAATAATAATAATAATAATAATAATAATAATAATAATAATAATAATAATAGGAAATAAAAGGAGACAAATTTGCTCTAGGAAACTAGATAGATGTAAGAAACAAAACAAAATTTTAAAGACTGTAAGTATAGACAAGCCTAAAATATATGTGGCATAAAATAAAGTTTACTAATAAAGTAATACATAAACGTACGTGTGCATACCATATTTCTTGTTCTCATATGAAATGTATGCAATTTGTTAAAGAGCGGGTGTTACATAATTAACTAATTAGATGCACTTGAATCATGAATGCTGTGAATTTAGTTCTCTCTACTCTTAACGTCTCCGTCTATATTTCTAAACTTTATTTAATTAATTTTTTAAAGGGAATAAATAAGTTTGCCTATCGCCTGTTTCATATCCTTCCCGTCATTTGAACAGGAATACGCTTTTACTGGTTAGGTCTGAGATTCCATTTCCTTCACCTAACATCTTCTATCACCCCAGTGACCCCTTGCGTCTTAGTAGCCATATCGCCTTTCTTGGGTAATGATTTTTTTTTTAAATAGATTTTTTATCACATATGCCTAAGTGCACGGAAATGAAAAAGAGAAGAAAACGAGAAGATAAAGCAAGATTATGATTCAATACAAACAGGAAACTATATAAAATTAAGAATATATTAATAAATATTTTATAGTAGATTTATTAGTTATTTTAACAGATTCGATTATAATTAACCTAGGAACATATAAGTGTGCGTCTTAACAACTGGATTTTCCAATTCTTATTAATGATAAGAGAGAAACAATTTTAACTTGTGCGTTTGTAGGTGTGTGTCTTTGACTTTTTTCGTTTTTTTATGAGATCAGCTGCCTTTTATAATATCATTATTATTAGTGAAATTAATTCAAGGCTCATTTAAGTCAAAAAATGTCCCCCCATTAGTGTATCTATCGAACCTGATTGCTCCATTATTATTAGTCGTAATAGTAGTAATAATAGTAATTTTATTAATATTCTTATTATTATGTGGAGTAATATTATAGTAGTCGTTGACATTATTATTATTATTATTATTATTGATATTATTATTATTATTATTACTATTATTATTATTATTATTATTATTATTATTATTATTATTATTATTATTGTTGTTGTTGTTGTAACTATGATAACACGCGTCCAAAATATCATTATATGTTGAATCATCAAAGGGTCTTTTCAAGTATTCTTTTTATCAAAGGATCATTTCTTCTATAATTCCTCTTGCTTCTTTCTTTCTTTCTTTCTTTCTTTCTTTCTTGAACTCCATTCCTCTCCCTTTGCAACTTCAACATAAAGTGTTTCTATTATGCGTCCGTCTTCGAGTGAATTAAACATTAGAAAATGGGAAAAATGACAGAAATACGGAGCTTTTGTTATCATTTAAACGAAAAGATGCTTTTAAATTTCATTGCGTAAATTTATTTTCTTTTTTTTTACTGAAATTTTCCTAATTGTTCAAAATTTCAGAAAGACTTTGCGAATGAGTGACGTCTCTTGCTAAGTATTTCTCTATTGTAAACTAGAAAATGTTCCTCATTTTAATTATTAATATTGTTTTCGATGCGGCCATTGTCATCTTCTGTTTCTCTCCCTATAATTTCAGTAAATCTTCTTCATAGAGAATGTCATATTTTTTATTTCCTTTTTTTCAACCACGCATTTTATTAATATATTTTCCGTCCATAATATTAGGTTGGTGCAAAAATAATGACGGTTTTTGACGTATTTTTTAACGTCAAAAACCGTCATTATTTTTGCACCAACCTAATACTATAAAGAGCTATACTTTGTTTTCATCTCTTCAGAAACAAGCAACTTTTCAAATAATTCTTCTTCTCATTAAGACAATCTTTACGATTAAACTATTCAGTTTTTATATAAATAGCCAACCACTTCTTTTATGCATCATCGCCATCATGATTGTAATCCTCATCCTCTCATTCATCTTACTCTTCTTCTTCTTCTTTTTCCGAGATAGTTATTTTGTACGGCGGTCAAAAGTCAAGAATCTGTCGTTTACCAAAATTTTGTTTTGAGTTTGCTGATTTTAATTTTCTCTTAGTCATATCGGCGCCGTTACGTTTTACGAAGTCATCAATTACATAGACCAAAAACTAACGAATTCATAACCAAACTGTGTAGTTTACCTAAGTATTTGATTGAAGACATTTTCGTTTAGTGAATGATGGATTCCTTTGAGGAATCTTTTTAGAATATCTTTTTATTAATAACGTTCACTATTATTTTTTTAAAGAAATTTAACATAGTAACATGTGATACTGGCTGTAGATCAAGGGATTACATCTTTCTTCAGTACACCTAGAAAAGGAGTCGGCAGCGTTCTGCAGAGAGTGGGCCAAACAATTATATAGTTCCTCGGAGGAGTGCCATGTTATCAAATGTCGCAATCTCCGTTTAGAAGGCAACGTTTTAGCTCCGTTTAGATGGCTACCTTTTAGCTCTGTTTAGAAGGTTACCTTTTAGCTCCGTTTAGTAGGCTACATTTTATCTCCATTTAGAAGGCTACTATTTATCTCCGTTTCGTAGGCTACATTTAATTCCGTTTAGAAGGCTACATTTTAGTTCCGTTGAGAAGTCTACATTTTAGCACCGTTTAGAAGGCTAACTTTTAGTTCCATTTAGAAGGCTACCTTTTAGTTCCGTTTAGAAGGCTACTTTTCTCTGGAGGTTTAATTTAAAAAAAAAAAAAAAAAAAAAACAACCATGTTAAACTTATATTATTAAAACAAGGTTCCTCATTTTACTACAGGATAACAAATAACACAAACCACAAAATATCCAAAAACTTTACTGCAAACAAAATATAGTTAGAAATAGCAAATTATTTAATGGGACCTTTGTTTCTGATTATTGTTTGATATATTCTCCCCATCAGCTGAAATATTTGTCGATGACAGGCGCAAAACATTATCCAGGTGGTTATCACCCAACTTTTATCTTAAAGCGACTTTTAGTATATTTCATTTTTGGAAAATGTTTTTGCAAGCATATGCAATTTCAATGATGATACCAATATTTTCGCATTATTCAATGGGTTTTTATTTTCCGCTTGACAAACATATTTCTTGAAGAATTCAACAGTGGATTCGGAAAGAAGTTTTGACTTTTAAAAAATTTCTTGTCTTGTAAGTCGATTATCTCCAACTGATATTTTTCTGCCAATTGGGCCACAAATCAATGAGATAACTAGTGTCCAGGTGTTAAGCTGGCGAGCCGGACAAAAAAATTTCGCTGGCTCGCCGTTTCCTAGGAGACGGAGGTTGCGCCCCACCCCCTAACCTAGAATCAGCTAAATATTAGGTTGGGGCGGAAATAATGTCGTTTTTCTTTTGAAGTTGAACGTCAAAAAACGACATTATTTTTTGCACCAACCTAATAACTTTTTCTGTATCTTTCTGTCGTTTTCTAAGTATTTCCATACTTGGTCTAAGTTTTAATTGTCTCGTTCTTTCATAAGTACCATTTCCATGTTCGTTTATACGCTACACTATCCACGCCATTTTAATTCCTTGGCAACATGCAGATAATATTCCAGTTTTAATTCTTTCAGTTTAACATTGTTACGTTCTTTTAAATCCTTCCTGTTATAAATATATTCCGAGGAAATTTTGATATGATTTGCAGTAGAATCTGTCTCTACAAACAAACAATTTGATTTTGACATTCGCTATAAATTTAAGGTATAATTACTATTAAAGGGCACTTAGAATTTTGACCATTATTGGCTTGACTTCAAAATGAAAAATCATATTTACCCTTGTGGAACAACCAGTTCTTCACTGAAGCTAAAAAATAGTAAAGTGCATAATCACGGTGAAAACAAAAGTCCTTGTTCGAACATCGATTATAAGCAAAGGCGAACCTGGTCATTACTCATATGGGGGTCTGTTTAGTGACACAGGATATTGTAAGAAATATCGGAGTATATTCTGAAAAATGTTGGTAAGGAAATTGTGGTGTATACAACAACAGGCTGCCATTTCCGTTCAGATTATAAATCTGAACAACAGAGAAACATCATAATCAATGATAACGTTATGACGTTTGTATTAAGATATGACAAACGTTCGTTGGAGCTGCAAATGTAACTGTAAAATGTTCACTTGGATTTCAACTGAAAATTATTATAATTACTAAATATGACCATTCCCTATAATTCTCATTTGAGGAGGAAGATAATCAAAAGAATAAATTTACAACAGAATCACTAAATTAAAATTATGAAGAAAAGGTAGAAAACATCCATTATTATGTATTTGTGCAAAAGACTAATATTAGCTTTAAAAATCTAGATTGTTGTTTATAAATGAAGTCTTCAAGCGATCATGGCTCGCCACAGATTAAGATTTTTATTTTTATTGTTCATATCAATGAATTGCCGTGACATCTCGAGAAATATTTTAGAATGACTTCCTACAGTTTGAATTCAGAGTTTTCCATCTCAGACTGACTAGATTAGAAAGTTCTGTTTGCTATGCTATATAAACACGGCTTGAGGGGAAAAATGAAAAATAATTGATGTGAAATTGATCGCAACTGACTAGTTTCGATCTTGAATTGACTAACAGCGGCCCTCACCGACCATCATTACACATGAAAAAAACTTTGGTATAGTTTTTAAACAACACGGAAAGTGAAATTATAAAACATATTTGTAGTTAATAGTCATATAGTGTTGACCACTTGGGTCAATTTGTATTTTTGCTATCGTTATATAACTTTGTTTACCTAATTATTAAAAAAGTAATCTTTAATCTGACTGAAAGACCGGACACAAGGAACCTGAATAGACGTTAACTTTTGCCTAACATGTTTTACACAGCCATCTCTTCGTTGTTTTCTCGGTAATAGCATTAGATTTTTTATCAAATTGATGTAGCGACGATTTTATTTAAATATTTTATAAATCTTTTGTTACCTTACTGCTAAACTATTTTGAAGATACAGGATATATTCCTACCACATAAATGTAAGACATTAGCTAGTGGAAGACACCATTGCCACTAATGACTTATCATCATGTGGGAGGTTTTCCGCTACACTCTGTACATTGAATGTGCAGGTGGTTCAATGGATAACGTTTCAACATGAAAAATCAGAGAGACAAGTTCGAATTCTATTCGAGTTCATTACATTGACTTATGCGTAAATTCACTCGGGAAATGTATGAACCTATTATCTCTTCGTCTTCCCCATCACTGTACGTTTTGTAGTAAGGCAAAAAGAACACTTTAACCATGGTTGGCAACCTGTATATAAGAACATCTTTGAATTCAAAATCTTTGGAACATCGTTACACACTACGGTCACCAGTTGTCTCTAGTGGGTTCTTCCGAAAAGTCGCTTTCGCACAAACTTTAACAACTTTAATGAAATCCTACATGTAAATAGTCCGGCTGTCTACTTCTTCAGAAAGATTCGTTGGAAGAAACGTCGAAACTGAAAAGGGCTATTTTGACTATTGTAGTTGCACCAAAACTTTCTGAATAATTGTTGGACAAAAAGGTTCTTTTTAAAAGAATGCGTTCCGTGATTTTCAAAGCCATTTTTAAATTCTGTAGTACCAAAAGATATATATATATATATATATATATATATATATATATATATATATATATATATATATATATATATATATATATATATATATATATATATATATCCTTCGGATCTTTAGATACCCTATTCAGTATCAGTTTAATACTACTAATAATAAATACTAATAAATCCTCCTTTCACTCTTTCTTAAGTTTATCAGCACACTTATCATTATTGATAAATACTTATCCCTTTTTCTTAATATGGATAAACACATTCATTTATTTTGTAATGCTTATCAACAAATTCTTCAACACTAAAACGATGTCCCTTCCTCTGTTTTGATAAACATATAAAGATGTTTGAGCTAACTAATAAATCTCCTTCCTTCCTTTCCTTTGATAAGCATATCAACACATTTTTCAACACTGATAATCTCTTTCTTTTATTAATTATGTGAGGCCTGAGGTAGCGGAAGTTTTGTGTATTTTTTTTTCTATTAGAAAATTATTACGTTTATTTCATTGTGCCTATTTGTCCGAGTACAAGAGCGCTGCTGCTGCGCACAGTGAATTGTAACTCAGATAATCATGGTTTTCATCTTCACAAGTATGTTTGCTCTGGCGACTTGCTTCGGCAATTAGTTGGATATTCGTCTCCACATGTGCTCGTCGAACTCTCTGCCCTCGAACGTAGAGGAACCCAGACGAGGCAATGCAGATGGGCAGATCTCGTCTCGGGTGGTAGACAGCTACCCGACCCCGTTTCTACGGGGAATTTTCGACTGAGCTCCTGCTTTTGTGTCATAGTGGAAAATCCTGCTGTCAGAAAGGGTTTTTTACATCAGTCACCCACTTGACCCTGAGCAGAAAAATATTCATCAAGGAACTTGATGTAGACTTCTGTGTTAAGTCTAAGACCCTCACCAACTGATTCGGTAGTTGTTTTCTTATCAGAATGACTAGTGTGAGTTTTTCAAACTGTCATACCTTCCTAATCACAATTTGACTCATCCAACTCTTTCCATATCCTCTGCACTCTTCTGATATTGGCACCCAACCACTCTGAAATGTTAGTGTTGGAGCTTCCTGTATGAATACCAAGCAGTATAGCACTTCGTTTCTAATATCGGAATGAATTGCATTATGGTTCACTTTTCTTCAGAGATGGTACCCACCTCCCCCTACTATACAGTGCAATCAAAAACAAACAACAAGCATGCGCTAAATACATTGGCGACAAGTTACCCATTGCACCCTGTCAACTCTGAATGTGGTGTAAGATAAGTTTATGTTTATTCACCGATCTTAGTCAATATATACTGTGATACGATTCGGAGAGAATTACAAGTCTTGCCAGAATTCATTATTGGCGCTCACTGCTGCTGCTCAACGGTCTGAGTAATGCAACAAAAAAAGGCAAATAAAATAAATTTAAAAATAAATACTAAACAACAACAACAACAGCAACAGCAACAGCAGCAACAACAACAACAACAATAATAATAATAATAATAATAATAATAATAATAATAATAATAATAATAATAGTGGTTTATGGATTTTCATCAAATTCACTGATTTTTTTCCTGATTTTAAGGTTAGAAAAAAACATCAGAATATCTCGGTAATGGTTCTGTGCCCATCATATTTTGCTTCTGGGATGAATTTGTATTATCCTTGTCGGTTTTTTTTTATTTTTATTCGGTACGTTTTTCATTTCACTATTTGTATCCACTTGATCTGAATCCAATACCTATATAGTTCTCCTTCGTTCGTTATGTTGACAATACCAGTTTTATGGAATTCAATCTCTTTTATCATTACATTCATCATTATATTATTAATGAGTGAGACAGCAAAAGCAATGATGAGTTTCAATGCTACAAATACGACATCTGAGAGTTTATACCGGATACGTGCGCTACAGTCACATGAGTGCGATATTGTGATAAGTTTTGAGGAAAATTAGCGTATAAATTTTCCTGTGCAGCCCTCTCAGAAATGCCACCAGTTCGTACAATCCTGACCCCGCTCAAACAGTTTTCGAATTAGGGTGTTCTTAAGTTTCTATATTTATGTCGCAAATTGTCTCTTCCTTCGAAATTCTAAAACAAATCCTTCGACAAAGCTTCATTGTATGATTCCACTACACATTTTCCTGAATAAATATGTACAGTAAGTGAACATGCTTATCTGATTAAAGACAGGCAAGTGACAGTGATGTATGGAGTATTAAAACGCACATTCTTTAGCACATTATTATTATTATCATTATTATTATTATTGCATTTTTATCATTATTTCCAATTTTATCATTATTATTAATTTTCTTTGAAGAATCCTCAAATCAATATTTTCAACATTAATATTTCAAGATTAAAGAAAATCATCCCCACACCATTATTGATTTCGTTTTGTAAATATTGATAGAGAACGATTAATACATACATATATATATATATATATATATATATATATATATATATATATATATGTATGTGTGTGTGTGTTTATGTATATATATATATATATATATATATATATATATATATATATATATATATATATATATATATATATATATACACACATTTATTTATATATATAACGTTCTTACGCAGTTATGTTTTTATGTTTAGGATAATTAGGCACATTTTAATATCAATTTAGATCAAATTTTTCGAAAACATTGGAAAACATTATGCAATCCTTCTGTTTCCTTATCCATACACCAAAATTATTTATCCTCATTGAAAAATTTGAATGTCTTCCAATTCCTTCCAGCGTAGATATATATTTTCTTATAATTTGTTTTAAGTTATTCTAATTACAACATTGAATAACATGTTTCTTCCAATCTATTGATGAAAAACCTTCTTAGATTACTGTTCGGAACAATATTATTACTCCTTCGGAAATACAACATAAATTCCAAGATAAACTAGCTTTTCCAAAATTAAAATGGTTCCTGGGTAATCATTAAACCATATTGTTTGTTTATTTATTTGCTGGTGTACATTCAAAATTGATATATCCTAAAAAGAAAAATACAAAATGAAGAAACACCGTAGAAATATCGGTGGGCTTAATCGATAAGAAAGCATTTTTTCTCTTTTTAATGAGATTTCTTAAAATATTTTCATTTAAAAGTTTTGTAAATAATACACGAAAAATCTAAACGATTTTACTGCAACAATATTTTAGATAACTGTTATGAAACGTTATTAACAATACACACGAGCAAAAAAATTAAATAAAAATAAAACTTATCCACTGTGTATCCATTTAGACTTCACGTCCTTATTGAACTTAAAGGGAAATTTGTAAAAAAATCACTTAAAGTTGCTTTTATTTTCCTACTCACTTTCTTCGGATATGCACATATTGTAGCTTCAAGCGTTTTTTCAAGCAAAACTTACTGAAAAGGACATTTCAGTTAAGCTTGGCACGAAAAGATGATGCAAAATGAAGAGTTGACAGACTGTGTTGTGTATATATTTAAAAGAATCAATATTCGAAATTGTATTTTTTTTCTTTTCTTTTTTTTTTTGATTGATTGGTTTGTTTTCTACGACTTATCAACATTTTGCTGGTTATTTAAAGCCAGGAAATATTTTTAGACTGGAAGAATTTTGTGGGGATAATCATAATTAACTGACGCTAGTTTTACTAATTAATCAATAGATGAGCGTAGAAGGGGTGGATTCATATCTTTCCCAAGGGTATTTGCACGCAAGGGAATTTAACGAACCAGACTGGAACTTGATCTCAGCTTTCTGATTTTCAATTCGGGGCCGTTGAAATCATCCACATATACAAGCTTACTGCAGCTGGAATTCCCATATAGGTACTGACCAGATGCGACGTTGCTTAACTTCGAAGATCGTACGACAACTGGTGTTTAAACGTGATATCGCTGTAAAAACAAAATTGAATGGGAAAGGTTGGAGAAGTGAATTATTGCAGTTTGTTAATTGGAAGAAAGAAGATATGTAATTTGTTAACAATATCGAAAAATGCGGTAATCTGCATATGTAAAAAAACAATAACGAGATTCGCTTGTCAAGTTATATTTACCTTAAATTTGCGTAATCCAAAAGACGGTTGTGTTATGTATTTCTCTATATAGGAAGAGTTTTACTAAAAGAACTTAATTACTTCCGTTTTGTTTATTATTACTTTCTGTAATCTATTCTGCTGATAAAAGTCTTATACTAAGTTCCAGAGATAGAAAAAGGATTTTGTTTTTGTGTGTAATTGATTTTAAATTTTCATGATAAATGACTCAAAGATTTTCCCTTTAAACGGTAGACGAATTTTATTCGTTGACCTTTTTCCTCCGGTTTTAAATGAATAGTGACCCATGACAGTTCGTTAATACAAAAACTATGGACACAATCTTAGAATAACCAACGACATATAGCACAAAAACACGAGTTGCTTGATCGTGTGTAAAGCAGGTAAAATAATAATTGTCGTGAAGATACTGACGAGAGATTTGAATATTTTTACATAAAAGTATTCCCATCTCGACTCGTCACCAAAGAAAATAAATATTTATATCAATCAATGTGTGTCACAAAATCTTAGTATTAGTGCTGAATAAATAAAATTATCTCAGTAATATTTCATGGAGTTTTTCAGCGGAAATTAGTGAGACAAAAAAGTGTGTTTTCTTTTTGGCTATTCATATTTAGGCAATGGTTGACTTGGATAAAATTAGCAATAAAAAAGCCAATATAAATTCAACAAAAACGCTTTCATAACAAACGGAGTCGATGAAATGTGATTGCAAGATTTGAATTTTAACGCAAAGAAACAAAGAGAAAATAAACTACAAATTGGATTTTACTTAAAATTTTTATATGTGAAAAATCCATTCAGAACATGTGCTATCATGGCTCTCCACAACCTTCTATACTTTGCAAGATATATATCGTCATATATGTATTTTCCACCGTTCTAAAATCCATTCAGTTTCGTTAGACAGGATGATGTCTGTCTTTCTCTGTCTGTGATATATCCCATGTCTGTCAAATTTCCCAGCCATCCTGCATTGTGTCCGAGAAATTAAATCTCTCTTTCTGATACTTTCACAGAACTTGTCAATTTCTTCATATTGCGTTCAACAGAATAAATAAAATCGTGTGATATTTAGAAAACGGGATGAAAATGGAAAAAAAATGTCTTTTAAATTGGCTTCTAACACACTTATATAAAAGTAAATGTAGAAATGAAATCCAATCAAAAACGATCTTTTGTGAATATCGAAAGTTAAGTAACGGCTTCTCCCTTTTATAAGATATACTATCAGTATACATCATCACTTTAATCATTTTAGAAGAACCGACTTTGGTTGGGTATTTCCTATGCTATTCAAACTATTTAATTCCTGATTGGAAATACCCGTATTTACTCGTAAAATATCTTAAATATATATTAATATATTATGAACACATTACATTTCGACCTCTGGTAAAATAAGAGGCATGGTATTTAAAACAAATCATTATAACATGAATAATACGTATACATCATTCAACAGATAAAGACCAAATGGAATCCATACATACATAAATCATTTAAGTGTTTATGATTGACTTTAATGCTGTTCCCGTTTTCATTTGAACGACATGAACCAACTTTAAGAAAACAGAAAATATTTAAATTTTATTTAATCGAATTTCCATAAAACAATAGTATATAACTTAACGTATTAAAGGGTATAGTAGTTACCTAATTCTCTAAACTGTTAAATACTATAATATACCAGATGTTAGTTAAACGTTCGTGTAAATTGAATAACGTGTTAACAGATTGTAGTACTTTCTGCTCCTGTTTTCTTTTATGAGCGGCATTATGTGGATTACCGAGGAATCGGAGAGCAGTGTTCGAATTTCCTTGGGAAAAGTATGAATACTCTTCTTCTCCGCCAGCTCTGGGTAAATAGCAGGTCAGGCCGATTTCTATAGCCATAGATGGCAATTGATCTACCGCAGAAAGAAATAGCAACTTACTGCGGGAAAAAAAAATCTTCATCGTTAGTCACGTATCGAAAGATACATGATCACCTAAGCGTGATTCATGCATGTTCCATTATTATTATTATCATTATTATTATTATTATTATTATTATTATTATTATTATTATTATTATTATTATCTTGTAATACTTAAAGAAATTCTTCGGACAAATTTTCTATCGGCGAATATATATATATATTTATATATATATATATATGCAGGAAGAGAGAACAAATTGCAAGAAATGTTGGTTACGATTTTACATCGAAGTAAATACTTTAGAGAAAAAAATACTTAAAATCTAATGTTTTATTTTAAAATTATTGCATCCAATATTTGTAGATGCAAAACCTAACTGATATCATTCAGCTATCTACAGCTTTTGATTGTTTATTGCTATTTTTTAAACGCATTGTGCAACTAGATTGAAAAACAAGAGTTTTAGATTTTGATGACCAAAATATAGTAATTCTCTTACCTGTAATGATGCGTTACACTGATGAATTGCAAGTTTGAAACGATAGTAAGAGGTAATCTTTTCAAGCAGTAGTGTAGAATATGGTTGAGTTTTCGTTTAATGGCAAAATAAATTCTGTTGCTTGTCTATTCTTTCCGACCAGCTATAGATATTTACCGGTAGGCAAACAGGACTTTGTATCCATGTCTTGATACATCATAGAATTATTGTTAAATTGATGAACGAGTTGGAAAAGGGACAAGTTATTACGAAAGCTCGCGCGCAAATTTGTTAACTGAACGAGCTTCGATGGGGATCGATATGAAAACGTTAGAATGAAGAGACAGACGAGGAAGGAAAATGTTGTTACGAAAGCAAAATGAAATATCGTGAAAGTAAAAGAAAGCGTTGAAGTTAAACGCAGCTGGCTGTTGATAATTGGAAAACGTGTGATAAAAAATGATGCAGAATATATTTCATATAAAAATATCCTTTATAAATGGATTCAATCATAGTAGAATTTTTCACTAATAAAAAATGTCATAATGCTTCAGTCTGATAAAATTTAATTTTACAATGTTCTGTAATATTTATAATTGTATCTACTTTTTTCAGTATCAACATCAATATCTTTGCATATTTAACTATTATATAATATATATGCACGCATACATGTAGTAAGTACTTAAGCATATTCAATAATCTAGAAAGCATGTGAGAACCTAACTTATACTAACTGGACAATTTAACACGGCGAACATTAGTGTTTATAGTTTTATATTATATCTGTCCTGGACATAGAGTTCTACCTAGATTCTATGCTCGTCAGAATTTATATATATATATATATATATATATATATATATATATATATATATATATATATATATATATATATATATATATATATATATATAATAAAGATGTTATGATAATAAGACGGCTGTTCGCTTCGAGTGGAGTAGAGCATGCTTCGTGCAACTGACACAATATTTTTCTCATTACTATTAATGAAACAGATAATAATATTTAACCTACAACAGGGGCATCCTTTGTTATATACAGAGAACGAAACAACAATCTAAACGTTTCATTACTGTTCATGAGATAAATGCTTTTTCTTATCCGACTTTTCGTTTCAATGTTTTCACTCAGTAAACTTCAGAAATAATAAAAATAAATACAAGTATGTTTTCCTTAAGAGGTTTTCATTCCAAGTAGAAGTAATTAATTATTTTTCCTATATAAAATGTTAATCACCAAATTACCTTAATTATGTAAAGTTTCCTTTTTGTACTTCGCGCCATGAGTACATATTCTCTGCAAGTCATTTCACTGTCTCTAGTCCATCCTAATTAGACTCTGGAAAATCCTATGGTTCTAAGTTTGACCTATGCATGTATCCATCATTCTATAAGTGAGAAACATACACAAACATTCAAAATAAATAGTTTGATCATTTGTAAGAAAAATGCCATATTTAAATCCAAAGCTAAAATTCTCGACTAAACAAAGAAAATTTTATATCTCGCTTAAACAACTTAAAACAAAAAGTTGTTATAATAATTCTATCGATGATTAGTTACTCTTGTTAAAATTTATCATCGCAAAATCATATATTAAACCCAATAACAGGTATGTTTTGTAGCCAGATGAAACAGTGTGTGTATATACTGTTTAATATATTGAGATATAGATAGATATTACATCATTGGCACAATTATGCACTTAATTCTTACCATATTCACAACTCTTTCGGCCGTTGTACGCTCGTGGATTTTCGATTCGAACCCATTACTTCGCCCACCGAGGTAGATTGTTCTACTTCCACGGACCAGTTATTTCCCTTTACCACAATTTCCCATGTTTGAATTACCAAACTGGTATTGAACTCACAACTCTAGTCACTGAATCTAACCAACATCTTTATCCACTGGTCCATGTTTCGCTGAGGACATCGGTATATGATTTTTTATGATTTATAAATCTCATCCCGGAGCCTCATTTTTTTTACCAGTGCTAATATCGCAATTTTTCTGTTATATTATTGCATTTCTGAAGACATTATACGGCAATTTTTGTTGTTATTCATGGCTTTTCTCTGCTACTCTTTATTATTGGCATCCATATTGTATCCATTTCTCTGCTAGGTTGGCTCAGGATAATTTTGTAGTCTTAAGAAATCAGCACATATGCTATGTCTAAATAATATAAGTAGTCATAATACCTCATCTCATATATATATATATATATATATATATATATATATATATATATATATATATATATATATGTGTGTGTGTGTGTGTGTGTGTGTATGTATGTATGTGTGTGTGTTAATAGATAAAACCGCCTCTTCTTCCCAGAAAAAGGAAACCCGTTTTCTTTTTTGGCCAATCTCTCACCAGAAGAATCGTTGGCGAATAAAGGTTTCCTTGGTTGTATTTCACAGGAAGTGATTTCTTGATATCATCCATCTAGTGGGGAGGGATTTCTATATGGGGCACCACTGAGAAATGTCTCAAAACCATGGTGCGGTTAGACGAATGCATTATGAGAGTTGGTTAAAACAAACTTTGCAACTCGTCTGACGTGATAGCAGGAGTTACAAGTTATCATGAACGAGACTTTGCTATTTGTTCAAATTGCTGATTACCGGTCTGTGTGCTCTAAGAAAATGTAACCATAAATAAAGTTCGTCATATTTGCAGCATAAACCACATATTGGCTAAGTAGGTATTAAAGAAACGGTCATGCGTCTAAGCAGGTGTTTGCAAAAGAGGATTAGTCGACATATATGCACACATACACACAATGTATCATCAGATATTTCTGCGCAGTACCTGATTTGAACGTAATAACATGTTCATAATACGACAGAGATCATTTATTTTAGGTTTGCAAACATATGACTGGAGAAAGAAATCGGACATGTGCTTTGGTCCAGACCGTTTGAGAAAATGCCTTGTGACTGTAGTTGACGATGATTGATAGAGATGAAAATAAGTCATCATCCCGCCAGATGAGTTCTACATTCAAAACAAAGAGGATTTTTTTAATTTTTTTTTTGTATCGTTATAGCCGAAACTGGTGGCAGTCTAATCAATACAAAGAACATACACATATAAGCATACAAAGACACATACAAAAACACACAGCAAAACAAAAGCTCACACACAGACATGAATATGTATATTTGTGTCTGTGTTCATATGTGGACGAACATATGTTGAGCAGTTTTATTAGCATTGTTATATCATAATTTTTACTATCATGATTTCATACATATGTGTGTGTGTGTACATGCATGGGCATGTAACTTGTATAGAACACAGATTATATATATATATATATATATATATATATATATATATATATATATATATATATATATATATATATATATATATGTATGTATGCATATATATATATATATATATATGTATGCATGTATATATATATATATATATATATATATATATATATATATATATATATATATATATATATATTATTTACAGTATTTATATTTCGATATTGTCCTCGTATTTGTTATTATTATCACAATGTTTAATGAATCATATGTGCGGATGAATATAAATAGTGTAAATAATGTTAACTCCTCATCCCATAAATTTAGACAGAATACATACACACATACATACATACATATATATATATATATATATATATATATATATATATATATATATATATATATATATATATATATATATATATATTAGGTAAAATTTGGTATTTTTATAAGAGAAGAATATTCAGTATCGATGATAGAGGATTTAGAGCAACTGACACCGTGAATATAGGAATTAGTATTGCATGTGTGCTGTCAGTTTCAAGCCAGCGATAGGTCCAAGCAAGAGATGTGCATATGTTAAATAGGTAACTAAAACTTACTTTATCATAACGGTTTATATTAGTAACTTAACTGATAAGTGACAGTTGGTTTAAATTGGTCTCCTGATGGAAAAAGAAATTTCAGGTTCATTTACTGTCCGGTGATTGATTTGGCTCATGATTGCGTCTAGCATGAAACAGCCTGTTGTTTCTGAGTGTTGACTTCAATGGTCACTTTTATATTTACATACGCTCTATCTCAGATATTGAGCATTTTATCCCATATATGTGGCATACATTAAAACTATATTCTTTCATTCATATATATATATATATATATATATATATATATATATATATATATATATAGTTAAAAAAAAACTAGTTGGTAATATACATGCTTAAAACGTATTCTCATCGAAACACCCCTTTTAGAAAGATTCTGTATTTATACATGTACAAATTTAACGAATAAAATGCCCCCCGAAATTTTGCCGTAGATAAAAAAATCAGACGACATGCCTTGAACTGATCACAACAATCATTATATATATATATATATATATATATATATATATATATATAGAGAGAGAGAGAGAGAGAGAGAGAGAGAGATAGATAGATAGATAGATAGATAGATAGATAGATAGATAGATAGATAGATATAGACAAATAGATATGTATGTATGTATGTATGTATAATTAAAAAAAACGTAGTTGGTAATATACATACCTATATTTGATATGTTATAATATTATTTTAGTTTCAAAAACAATTATAATCTATTAGTAATTAAAAGTAAATAATAAAATAATATTTTCAAAGTTAAGTTCAATACACCGTTTCTCATTGAAACACCCCTTTTACAAAGATTCTGTATGTATACATGTACAAATTTAAAGAAATAAAATACCAAAAAAATGATTGCCGTAGATAAAAAGAATCAGACATGTGTTGAACTGATTTCAAAATTCGTTGAAAAAAGGTACCTCTACACTACCTAGATTTAACTTTTTTGAACGTAACTCATAATTGAGACAGTAATAATTAATAAAAAAAGAACACGCTACCGCCCGTCTAAAAGATTGGATTTCTCTGTACCCTTGGAAACAAAAATTATGAATGTATTTGCTATTAAAACTAAGTAAATTTGAAAAAAAGTTATTCCAAAATTCGCTTGAAGATGAAACAAAACTAATGCTTGGACTTGTGCCGCATACATCCCTGGTGTTGGTGGTGCGGGGAGTGGGGGCTGTGAAATATTAATACAACTAATGCATTTGATTTAATTATATAATTGAATTTGAAGTTTTAGTTTCTGTTTCTGAAAAATGTAATTCCTGTGTAGCGATGAAACCATATTTTTAAATCAGTTAATTTATAATATTTATTCTCTGTGAATTTGCATTTAACACTGTTTTGTAAAAATAAAAATATCAATAAGAACACCGGATTATATATCTTACTGTTCTTTCTTTTTTCACTATTATATATATATATATATATATATATATATATATATATATATATATATATATATATATATATATATATATATATATATATATATTCGCCTATTCTTGTGTGCATGAATAGTCATTATATGAATATACTTTATATATATTATATATATATACATACATACATGTATATATATATATATATATATATATATATATATATATATACATATACATGTATGTATGTATATATATATATATACATATATATATATATATATACATACATATATATATATATATATATATATATGTATATATTCGCCTGTTCTTGTGTGCATGAATATTCATCATATGAATACTTATATGCATACTTTATATATATATATATATATATATATATATATATATATATTTATACATACATATATATATATATATATATATTTATACATACATATATATATACATACATATATATATATATATATATATATATATATATATATATATATATATATATATATATATATATTGAATGTACACTGGTTTACATATTTAGTTTTCTTCGCCATTCTCTTGGCTCGCATTTTTACTATTTAATGAAGAGCAATTCTTTCATTTAAACTCGCTCACGTACGCAACAGAATCCAATAACTGCGATATTCTAAAAGATTTCCTGAAGAGGACAAATGCCCATGCCGTAGATTTTTTTTTTTTCTTTTTACACTTCTTTTTTTTTTATCTCCCCCCCAAAATTTCACTGAATATTTTCTAAAGTTAATTTTCTTGGCTCTTACTTAATTTTGATTCTGGTATATTTCTTTTTTTAATTTGTCTTTTTTTCTTTTTTTTTTTTACATATATCTTTTTGTTTTTCTTTGAACACGCCTCTTTCCTCTTCCGCCCTTGATTCTCGTTTGTTTTTCTAGTTTTGTTTCCCCTCGTAATTCGGATCGATTTATTCGATAAATATACGCCCCACCCCCATACCCCCCCCCCAAAAAAAAAAAAAGAAAAGAAAAGGAAAACTATATCAACGGGAAATGTAAGTAAAAATCTAACGTTATTACTGATAAAGAAACACACATACAAAATCCGATCATTTTGGTAGTTATATTCTCAGTGCGTCAAAGAAATGTTCATTTTTACTCAACAGTCTTTAAGTCATATAAAATACATTTATAGTGGAAAATGCCAATGTATAGCCATCTTTAAAATAAAGTTATTTAATCTTATCACCTTCTCTATATATCTCCCCATCCCCCCCTCTCTCTCTCTCTCTCGCCACTCTGTCCCTCTCTCCATTTACTTTTATTTTCCTTCAAGTTACTCAGTTCCTATTTATTCAGTTTTGAAAATTGCAAAGAATAATTGCGTTTGACATCATATACAATGGCATAATTCGTTCTTTTTCAAGTTGTGCAAAACAGCGGCATAATCAAAGAATTGTGATTGCTTCTAGGAAAGTTTGTTCAATGATTCCTGCTAGACAATTCTTTTTATCAGGGTTATTCTTGCGTCTTTATATGTCAACAGCTCCAGCTTTCACTGGACCTAACTAACGCCTTCATTAAGTGACAGGTCCAAAAACGTGTGAGTTCAATACCTGGTTAAGGCGGTGGAGAACTTGGAGAGGAGAATTAACAGGAGACATCTGATAGCTGATATCCATTAGACATGGTACGTGGAATTAGAACAGTCTACCCCAGCGAACGAAAGAAAGGGTCCAGTTCGACATTCCAACCACCTGAAGAAAGCTGGAGCGTACAACGGCCGAAACGTTGTGAGAAATATGACAACAAAGTTGAGGACAAAAGTCCGAATAATGTAAACAGTGTACGTAATACCTCATCTCAAAAATATAGAGAGTGTTCACTATAATGATTCTGAAATGTTATTAATGTAAATATTAGGAATCGCTGAACACTGATGAAACACCTACTGCGAAGCATTACAGTCTTCTCCTCTGAAGTGTGGATGTAGCATATAAAATCAGTCACTTACATGCGAGTCTGAAAGTTTTACGGCTGCATTAAAATGCCCGTATGCACGTAGCTTTATTTACCTTATTTCATAATGCAGTTGGGTTTCGATATTCATTTTTTGCGGGGCATATCCAGCAGAGAGAAATCTACAACCCTCATGATGTATTTAAATTAATTTGACCAAACATTTAAAGATGATCACCGTTCATATCTCTAATTTATAATATCGAAGTTAGCATTAATAAAACACAAAATCTTCAGCCGAAATCATTAAGTATATTTTGATGATTAATAAATATATGTATAGGTTGTGTTGTATGTGATATTGTTGTTAAATGTGGAATCGTACTAAACGTGTTCAAATTTGGAGCTCCTCTGTTTACTTGAGGACTAAAGCCTTTAGAAAAGAAAAAAAAACATTCGTTTCTTTTTCATTTAGTTAAGCAGAGCAAATGTTTATGGAAGCAAGTAACGTAAAAATGAAAACGCTGAGGGGTCTAAACATCGTAGAATTCAAAGCCATTTTCACCTGTTTCCACATATATTCTGACAATCCAGATATAATAGAATAAATGAATATGGGTAGAGCCATTATCGTCCCCACCGCATAAAGGAAAAGGATAATGAAAAAGATACTAATTATTTCTAATTACCTAATTTGAAAAAAAATTTGCACACATAAACAGGTATAAAGCTAGATTTTTACAGCCTGAAATATTTGTGTGAATGACAAAATGTTTTCCTAACCTTGCATAGAAGCTATTTTAAACATAATTCATAAATGACGTTCCTTTTATAAATTTACTTCCCCTTCCTAAAATGTCTGTAGCCAATGTAAATGTTGAATTGGTTTTAAATTTCGCAGAGATCAAATAACACGGAACTGATACAAAAAGGAGCTTTTTTCCCATATATCAAATACGGAATGGAATATATTTATTAAACTGTCATCGAAGCAATATTTTTCCGATGGATACCCAGTAGTATTGCCTTCCTGTGTGACATAGGTGGTCATTTTCACAAAATTTGATAGTAATTTTCCTCATAGATCGAAAGAAAGTTCTGCAAAAGCAGTGTCATTAACTGAACCGTTGTTTCTTCAAGTTGCCATTTCATGGCCGGATGTTCAGTTGACGATTATGGAAGCCGGGTTTTTGCTGCAGTTTTGAAAATTATCATCTCTCCCTTTCTTTCTATTTTAAAAAATCTCTGATAATATTCAGAGAATTCCTTTTACGATTGACAACAATGAATTGCTGCATATTATTCGAGTTGACCCACCGGAAACAAATCAACGGGCTGCAGAAATACTTCAAGTTTGGGACATTGTAACAAAATGTCAAAACAATCGACAACTGTCAGCTTAACAATCCGAATAAAAATGGAAGCGAAAATTACAAATTCTGTTCTGTGCTTCAAATAATTCCTTAGGGTACACGCTGCATAAAACTTGTATTAATAGTAATATTATTAAATGCATTAATTTTTTTGAAGATAACATGGAGGTATTGCTATACGACATACAGTGGTTGGACAAAATAATTGGAACACTTGTTAAATTCAAAGAAAATTTATTTAATATTTAGTTGGTCCTCCTTTGGCCTCACAGACAGCTTTAATACGTCTAGGAATGGAATCATACAGCTTCCTGACTTCATCCAGAGGAATTTTCAGTCATTCTTCCATTAAAGCATTCTCCCGCTCTTTACGACACGACAGTGGAGGATAGCGGCTCCTAACTTGTTTCTTCAAAATGCACCACAAATGTTCAATAATATTGATATCTTGAGATTGGAGAGGGTACTCCATGTTTTCTAGCTCACGTTTATGCCCTTCATACCAATTCTTAACCACTCAAGCAGTATGTATTGGAGCATTATCGTCTTAGAAGATGCAGTCACCATCTTGGCCATTGGATGAACATGATCTCCTAAATTGTTCAGGCCATCTTTGCTGTTCATTCTACCATGCAGGAAAACTATTGGACTGAAACATTTCCATGATATGGCGGCCCAAACTATCCAACTCCATGCTTCACAGTTTGAAGAAGGCAGTCAGGGTTGCAAGATATTTTTGGCTGTCTCCACACATAAACTCGCCCTGAAGTTGGGAAAAAAGAAAAACTGGTCTTGTTTGAGAATATGACTACAGACCAGGCATTGTGATCTCTGCACAACTTCCACCTCTTTTGAATGTTGCAAGTGGAAAGAAGAGATTTCCTCACAGCGGCTCTTCCCTGATATGCAGATTATGGCGCTCACAGTAAACAGTTTTAGTAGAAACTGAACTATTCACATGGTTGTTCAACTTAGCATTCATTTTTGCCGCATTAGTCCCATGATTTTTTTTGCCATATTACGTTTTAATGCACGTCGGTCACTGTCAGTAAGTTTGCAAGTCCGACCCGAATTGCTACGGTTGCTAGAGGTCTTGCCTGTTTCTCGATTTGCATCAGTGTTCTTGATATGGTAGCTCTTGAAAAACTAAACAGTTCAGCAACCTTAGTGATCGAGTTCCAACAATTTGCTCTTTTTCGAACTCTGAGAGGTCACGCATTTAGCTTAAATTTTTACTAAATTCTTAAAATAAATAAGACAAAGAGAGTAAATGAGATAAATAAACGTATTTACAATAGATATAACCTGCAATTACGAAGTTTTATTTAAAGTTCTTAATATAATAGGTTTTTGAAATATAGGAGGAAAGTTTGCAACTGTTCCAATTATTTTTCCCATCCCCTGTATAATCCTCCCGTAAGACATTTCACTCATCTAATGCTTTCTAAGTATATAATGAACCGAGCGTGTGAGTATCAATGAGGTTTTGGAGAAGATGCAAGCAAGGAGAAAGCTTATACTTAACATCATGAAGAAGTAGCTTAAATTTCTAGGATACGTAATGAGAATGGAGGGCTCGGAGAATTTGACACTCACAAGTCAAACAGACGGAAAGAGAGACAAGAGAAAGCAACGCATGACATACCTAGCGGGCTTAAGCAAGTGAATGACAGAACACGGCCTGGGGAAGTAGAAAAGAGACAAAACTTATTGAGAGCTACAAAGGATAGGAAGAAGTGGAGAATCATGATCGCTTTCGTCCTGAAGGGACACGGCTTATTAAAAGAAAAAAGTTGAACGCCGATGAATATAAATTGTTAATTACTATGATACAAATCGAGTAAAAGAAATAATGATACAAATAACTATCTTTCATGACAGTTACTCTAATGTGCTCTACTCTTAATTATGTCGACAACATAAATTTAAGTGCAATACTAAATTGGTAACTAGGTCTCAATTTTTTACTCTTGAAATAGGTAGATGTAACTGTAAGTTTTATTTCGATATTTTCTTTTCTCGCAATTCTTGAGTGTGGAAATTTTACTGGTTTCTGGTTTCACTGCCACCTCCGATCTTCAGAAATTTAAATATGATCATCTTCTTTCTTCCTAAAACATGTTCATTTATTGGCATTTCTTTTCTGTAATGTTTTCTCATTTTCTTTCTTTCTCAGCAACCCCCAGCGTCTTAGTTGAATTAATGCCTTGCTTCAGATGAAATGATTATTTTTTTTAAATGTTTGAAATAATCATAATTACTTTCTTTTATTAAAATCCCATTCCTTGTGTTTCTAGATTAAAAATGCCACCGAGTAAACTCGATTCTTTGCAGTATTTCCGCTACTACTGATGGCCAGCAATGTCGCCATGTTGCCATCTCTCTTACTAATATCACTAGCATTATCATCATCATAACTAACACTGGTACCATGACACTAGTTCCAGCATCGTTACATTTATATAGGCTACCTACAAGCACCATTTCGCAGCAATCAGAATCACCCCCACTTCTTCCTTTACCATCATCACCTCCAAGTGCCACGTCTATACCATTTGTGCGACAACTCGATGTCCCGCACCCACTTACCGCAACTGTTTTTACCCCTGCGGCTATAATTAACAACATCCGCTATCAATCTCTTCTCTAATGCAAAATGTCAAACGTTATGAAAGATGCAAGCATTAAGGATGCATGATAAGTAAGTGACAAGAGTTTAATCAAAGAAATATGCCGACCGCCAAGGAAAATGCTCTGTCGAAGATGGATGAAAAGAAAAATAGTGGCAGAAAACAGTTCAGGGACGAATGAAAAACAAAGAGGAGAATGAGAATGAGCTGAAGATAAGGAAGAAAATAGGAGGAAGAGGAAGGAAAAGAAATAAATTGAAAAAGAAAGAAGAAAAAAGAAAGAAAAAGAGGAAAGAAAAAGAGAAAGAAAAATGTTAGAGCAAAATGAATCAATAGGAGACGAAATATCAAAGAGCAAAAGGAAAAGGAAATCAAGAAGAATGTCTACAAGAAGAAAGGAAGAAACAAAATAATGAGAATAGAATGTGAACGTTTAAAAAGAAGATAAGTCTGAGCGATATATATATATATATATATATATATATATATATATATATATATGTGTGTGTGTGTGTGCGTTTGTGCGTGTGTGTTTGTGGCTGTGTGCAGTGATAGTAAGACAGGTAAAAGGAATAGAAAGAAAAATGCAAAAAATAAAGGAGAAAATATAAAGGTGGGAAGAAGAAGAAGAAGAAGAAGAAGAAGAAGAAGAAGAGAATTGCAATGGTTGGGTTTAATAGCATTGGGAATAATGGAAGTGGATTGCGTCTGTGACGTGAGAACGTGTTATTAAAATGTAATGCAGTTCGAGGCGATTGCAAGTCAAGTAGAGAACAAAAAAAATGGCACGAAAAAAATTAATTTTCCTCAATCTGCGGAAAATGTTTTATGAGATAGAAGCGGAAAATTAAAGTGATAGACTGATAGACAGGTATGTAATAAGAACATGAGATAGATAGATAGATAGATAGATAGATAGATAGAGACTCAGATATATATAAAAAAAATCCGGTTGGTCTTCAAGATTCACTATTCTGACGACATGGTGACTGGAATATAATCTGAAGAACGTGTAACTATCAGTCACCATACAGCATTAATTTCTATAGCCACAATGTTTCTATCAATCTATCTAAATATATTTTTTTAAATTTACTATATATATATATATATATATATATATATATATATATATATATATATATGTGTGTGTGTGTGTGTGTGTGTGTGTGTGTGTGTATTGGGAAGATTTCTCAGTACTGGAAACAGAAACTCTGTAGATATAGACTGCATGTCCAGAGGTATCGCGACTACAGGGTGACTGTAAGTTTCAAGCCTGAATCTTGTAGATTACGCGAAATAAATTATGAATTATTCCACTGAAGATTTAATCTATTATTATAGTTATTAACATATTTCACTTCTTTTTTTTCAATAAAATGTTTTAGGTTATGCGATGTTATGCAGTCTTTTGAGTCATAATTTTGAGGCACGGGTAGTAGTAGAAATGTGACTTTATGTCTTTTACTCTGTCTACCAATTTATCTTTTCTGTGAACGTGATTGTAAGCAATAATAATAATAATTTCACTGAAGTAAAATAAATAAGGAATATAATAAAGCCACTAAGAAGAAAAAGGTTATTGATTGCTAGTGAATATGAGAAAATCTATTCTAAGGAAGAGAGGAAATAAAGTAAATAGACTTATGAAGACAAAATATAACGATTGACGTTCCGTTTAAAATTGTGAAGATCAAATTTAACTGGCAAGAGTGTTCCACAAACGAGAAGAATGAGAGAGGAAACTGTTAGTATAGAACTTACGGTTACATCTAGTCATTTCAATTGTAAAATGATGAAACCTTGCAACCAAACTAGTACTGTGCTTTATTCCTAAAGGCTAGGTAGCATAGCGAAAAAATAATCAGATTAATTACCATGAATGTATGTATAGAAAAGGCATAGGAAATTTATTATAGAGTAGTGGGGAAGGTCAGCACCTATAAAATTGCTGATCTGTTCTCAATTCTCTATCTATGCTGATGATACAAATATTTACTCTTGTCTTAATATTTTCATCAGTTCAAATTGGCATCTGATCTCATAAATGATCTACGAGAGGTTTGTAATTGGTTCACTGTCTTCTGCTAGACCATTTTCTTGTCAGAATCTATCTTACACATATTTCAGTAAGCCATTCTTGCAGGCTTTGAATATTGCCAAAATATCTGGTCTGGGGATCCTGCTATATATTTAGAGATTCTCGATTTAATCAAAAAATAAATATGCATTGTTAAGGCATCTCAGTTTCAGCCATTTTCCCCGCCGTAACGTAGATTCCGTTTGCCTATTCTCTAAATATTCTCATGGGAATTATTCTGATGAGATTTATTTTTGGAATTTTAGCACAGATTGTCAGGAAAATCTTAACATTTAACATGTGGAATGGCTAGGGGTACCCGTAACTTCTATGCTAACATTTTTTTTTCTTCTTTTGGACTTCTCACATGTAAGACTCTCTTCCGGTTTCTTGCTTTGCAGTCAACTTGATCTTAACATTGCCAATGTGAATCATTATCATCTTTCTTCTTACTTTCTGTTCTTTTCTTTCCTCAATAATGTTTCTTCCTTCATCTTCTCCTATACTGAGTAAACCCTTACGTCCTAGTGGCTTTATTGGCTTGCTTGACGTTACATGATAAAAAATGAGACAAAGCAAATGATTTAAACATTATCTCTCATTACCTTAACGAAACAGGTATTATCTCCTACAGGTGTCCAGAGAGATAGTCATCTACATCAATCCTTTTAAAACCGTGTATATTACCAATTACGAGATAACTACTGATGTCCTACATTTTCTAAGCAAGAAACAAATCAAATATTTCCATGAATTTAAATATGTAGGAACTATATTGAAAGTTGTAAACAAGTATATCAGAAGGAGCAAAGACCTAAGTGTCTTTAACAACCTCGGCTGTAAATGGAGATTGAATCTCTCAGAGATGAGTACAGGTGGCATCTTCTGTGATGCTGTTTAGTTTATTCTTGAGTATGGGTAAAAGATTACGTTTCTGATACCATCAATGGGGAAAGTACTAAATGATTCTTACACTGTATTTACATTACAAGACGTATAGGCAGTTATCGCAGCGTTACACCAAGCTACCTCAAAGATACGGTCTCCCAAAGATTCACAAAGACGGTATTCCGCTCAGGCCGATTGTTAGTTGCCAATACTCTGTGTGCCACCCTCTGAGTCGCTTCCTTGTAGATATAATTGACCCATTGATCGGAAAGTCTCCTTCATATGTCCGAAACTCCGCCCACTTCGTGGAAATAATCAAAGATGCTCCCATCCTATCCAACCAGATGGTGAGCTTGGACGTGGTGAGTTTGTTCAGCAAGGTACCCACGGAGGAGGCACTCTCAGTAGTCAGAGACAAATTGACCTCTGACTCTTCCCTAGAAGAACGGACCAGTATTCCAATAGATAATCTGATGGAGATGCTGACTTTCTGTACACAAACAACTCACTTCAGAATGGGATCACACATATATCGACAGGATGAGGGCTTGGCAATGGGCTCGCCATTATCACCAGCAATGGCGAATATATACATGGAATACTTTGAAGAAATGGCATTAGAATCTATATCGCTAAAGCCTACAATATGGTTAAGGTACGTAGATGACACCTTCATACTCTGGCCACACCAGGAAGATGTCCCGGTTCTACTGGACCATGTGAACTCAATAAGAACTTCGATACTGTTCACAACGGAGAAAGAGAGTAACAACACACTCCCATTCCTGGATGTACTAATATCTCGAACAGAGCATGGGTTCAAGACATCCGTATACCGTAAACCAACATTCACCGGACAGTACCTCAATTTCAACTCCCACCATCCATACAGCGTAAAGAAAGTGATCGTCCGTTGCTTACACCGAGCAAAAGTCATAAGAGGCGACCCAGAGATGTTAGATAAAGAATTGGTCAGTATACGTAGTACCCTACAACGTAACAACTACCCTGGGTACATGACAGCAGCCCCCCAAACTGGGATAGGCGGGTACAAGAGGAGGAGGAGGACAACAACACTCAGAAAACAGTCTGCCTGCCTTATGTGAAGGGGTTATCAGATAAAATACTAAGGATCTGCGGTCCATCTAACATCAGGACAACCTTCAAGAGTTTGACAACACTACGCAGATATCTCTCTCGAGTGAGACCCCCCTTACAGGAGAACATGACTAAAGACTGTGTGTACGCTATCCCGTGCAGCTGCGGAAAGGAATATAAGGGAGAGACAGGCCGCGCCCTTAAGGTAAAGCTTCAAGAACACCAGAAAACTGTAACGCGAGGTGAAGTAGAAAAATCAGGCGTGGCTGACCACATATGTAGAGAGAAGGGAGATCACCGTCCCCTGTGGGATCATGTTGAGATCATAGACAAGGAACACCATTGGAAAATTCGTAAACTTAAGGAATCAGCACATATGCTAGGCCACAAAAATCTCCTGAGCCGTCCAAGCATAGAAATAAATACAATATGGGAACCAGTAATAAGGAGTGCCAGAGAAAAGCAATGATAACAAAGTTGCAATATGAGCTCTGGTAAAAACATGTAATGATAACAGCAAAATTGCAATATGAGCACTGGTAAAAATGGTTGCTGAAAACATTAGGTTTATAATACCCAGAAATTCATACCCAGATGTCCTCATATGGCACAGTGGATAAAGGCGTTGGTTAGATCCAGTGATATACCCAAAGAGTGTGAGTTCAATACCTGGTTAAGGCAGTGGAGAACTTTCTGAGGGAAAATTAGCAGGAGACAACTGATAACTGACATCCATTAAACATGGCACGTGGAACTAGAACAGTTTACCCCAGGGATCGAAATAAAGGGTTCAGTTAGAAATTCCAACAGGGGACGGTGAAGGCCTGAAGAAGGCCGGAGCGTACAACGGCCGAAACGTTGTGACAAATATGGCGACAAAGATGAGGACAATAGTCCGCATAATGTAAATACTGTACATAATACCTCATCTCAGAAATATAGACAGACTCTGATTCTTACACTAGAATCCTTCAGACTCTTAACATCTCGTGGCATCAACACCTGTCAAGTTGGAAGCAAAATACTTTCCATCTTTAAAACCACCCGAAGACAAAATTTGGATTTGTTGGGCCCTGATGGCGCCATAAAGAATTCCTGGCCAAATATTAAAGTTATAACAACATGAACTTTGACAACTAGGACTTAGAGAATGCGACATTGAATAAATGCATATCATGATCAACAAAGTGTAGTCGAGGACACGTGTTTATAAAGGTCAGAAAGAGTGATGTAGTAGTTCGAGTAGCAGTAGTACCAATACGCAACCAGTTTATGTTCCGCACCATTATGTCAAACCTAGGCGCTGTACATTCGCCTTTCTTCCCCATGAAGGATTTGGAATTGCATCCGATAGCTATCATATATATTTGAATAATTTAGAAATAATAAACTCTTTTCATATATAAACTACTACCAATATATTTACATATACACACACGCGCGTTATACTTAGAGGATACTCATATTTAAGTAAACGCTCCGTTTATTTATTAAACCCGATATTTATTTATTTTCATCTAACAGTCTTAATATCCGGCAAATTCTATTTAAAAATCTGCGCACTTCAGAACTGTTCGAACCTGCGTCCTCCTGGGAAGAGAGATCCTTTGTTGTATGTATGGTGCATTGGACCGGCTTGGCCACGAAGATATTTGCCGGTCAAGCAATGTTGAATAGCGACTTCAAGCGACACCCTTCTCGTTATAGATTCTTTAAATTTCATATCAGATCGGTTTTGTATCCTAGTGATAAAATCTGTCGGATTAATAAATGAAATCCATTGGTTCTTTAGAAGTTGCTTCATTTACTTTATGTAATATTGAATTATTTATTATATTAGGTTGGTGCAAAAATAATGACGTAATAATGTCGTTTTTTGACGTATTTTTAACATCAAAAAACGGCATTATTACGTCATTATTTTTGCACCAACCTAATATATATTCTTTTAATTTGCTAATTTCTATTGTTATGATAACACATCTGATATATTTCAGTGGTAGCGAACATGTGCTGCATAATTTATTATCAGGATACGTCATTTTCTTCTTAATCATATTATTATTATTATAATTATTATTATTATTATTATTATTACTATTATTATTATTATTATTATTATTATTATTATTATTATTATTATTTTAGTATTTGCAGCATCATATCAGTTATTAGTTTTCCATTGCTGGTAAATTAGTGACAGCAAAGTGCATGAATACTTTCTTGTCTTTTGCTCGTAATGTCCTCCGTTCTCTTGTTGGTAATGTACCAAAGTTTAACAGTACCAACATCGTGTTTATTTCAACGCAAACTTTCTGCATCCGTATCTACCATTTTTTGAAAAGGTGCATTTGTTGTTGATTTTTATATTTATGTTTAAAGAAGTTTTAACAGAAAGGAAGTATTATATTTTCTCGATATCGGTCAGTCTGAAAACGATTGATTTTATTGTCACCAAGACATATTTTTCGCATAGGAATGTCACAGACAGACTTGTTTAGATATCGATACATTCTGCAAATATTTTGTTAGAAGAAGTTTGTTAAAAACGGAAAATGTTCACATATTTTGCTGATAAACCCCTGGTCAAATTCTTAAGACCCGATACAAAATGTTTAAAAAATATAAAATATTGCTACTTTAATTGAAATACAATTTGCGAAACATTTACATTTAATTAGAAAAAGTAGTTTAACAACAAACAAGAGAACATTTTAAGCTTTTAATTGATTAATTTAAACAAACATTGAAAAAAGGACTTTTTGGTTCTTCATAAAGATTAAATCATGTAAATAAAAATAGCAAATACAGAACAAATAAGTCACAACGACAACTTAATTCTCAGTATATCCTCCTTCGAAAATTCGCTTTGGCATACACATTGTTAACTTCTGAATAAGGGTGCTTGGGATATTCGCTCAGGATGCATATACTGCAGCGTAAAGAGCATCCACCGTTTGAAATTGCGATCCAGGTTTATAAATATCCTTTGCCATCAATCCCCAAACATTCTTGATTGGGTTTCGATATGTAGGGCGTTGTGGATTTCATCTGGGAAATCCAGTTTTCTCCGCATAGATGAGGGCCTTCAGTAATTAGCGATGTATTTGTTAACGTGTCAATGTAACGAGCAGCTGTTTGACGACATTTTACCTCCTGTAACTCAAAAGTTGCATTGTTCGAAAATGAACCCCAGAGCATAACTGATCCACCTCCCCTAGCTATTAGCATCATCATCAGAATATTATGCGCCAGGAAAAAAGGGTAATAAATATATATCATTAAATGAAACAGTAGAGAATGCGTTTAAAGAAATCAGGGATATTTTTTTAAACGTCATTTAAACACACCTGTATATAATCTAGTCAATATCTATTTCAATTATTCCCAGACATCAAGCGGTATTCGAAAGTATAAACATTGAAATATTTCGAGATATAAAAGAGTTTCAGAAACAATGAGCAAACGAATATGATATGTAATTTGTGCGTTTTTTATACAAATCCTATGAATTTATACATACATACATATATATATATATATATATATATATATAGGCGCATTCTCCCACATTATGTTTGCAAATGTATGATGTACATGCGTTGGCCGTCGAATCGTTGACCGATTATGACCATCGATGGGAAGTTGGATCAATGTTATTGGGTTCTCGTGAGAACAGTAGTAGCTCTTGAAGCCTGCAAATAAATTAACTTGCTTACTGCAGATATGGCAAATTATTTTGTTTCTACATACCCTAGACGGCTTTGTTAACACTCGCTTATAGTTTTTCATGTGACGGGTGAAACCGGTGGGGTTTCTGAAACACCCTACACTTTGTAGCTAACTCCATCGTAGGTTTTGTCATTATTGTGAAAGATCTACATATAGGAATCTTGAGGCAATCGAGTTCTTCATTTAGATATAAATTGAGGGATTGTTGGATTAATACACACGTACACACATTCACACACACAGACACATTATATATATATATATATATATATATATATATATATATATATATATATATATATATACACTAAAGTTTTAAAATTTGAAGGCACATCTAGAATTAACATAGTATGAAATTGACAGAAGAGGGGATGAAAAAAAAATGAAAGAAAGAGCTCTTAGAATCATTGAAAACAGAATGGAATCATTTATCATACTTATACTTAGAGAAACCTTTACAACAAATACCAAAAATTTGGGCTGCAGTAGTCAAGGATATTTTGACAAAAGCAAATTTTTATCCGAAAATGTTTTGTTTTTTTTTCCTTTTCGTCATAATAAATTTTATAATAAAAATCATGTTTCAACTTTTTTAGCCAATTTTTCTCAATCCGAACCGTTATCTATAACTCCACCGTGCATCTTATATATATATATATATATATATATATATATATATATATATATATATGTATGTATGTGTGTGTGTGTGTGTGTGTGTGTGTTTAGGGGTAGAAAAATATTTATAACTTCTACAATCATTTTCAAGTTGAGTGCTAACCATTATATGACCAACATAATTATGCAAGATCCCCACCCCATTTACGCCCTTACAAAATCCTCATTCATCAAACATCTACGTTCTGTGGCACATCTATTTCACTCTATGTTGGCTGAGCATATTGGGTAAAATTGTCGAAGTAGGATGTTGTTTGTTTGTTTGTTTTTTGGCGTAATTACCGACTCCAATCTTTATATTTCTTAAATTTGGGTCAAAAAGGCAAAAAGGCAAAAAAAGGTTTGTAATGTTCCAATGCTGGTGGAAAATTGATCCATTTATGACATTCCTAATTTAAGCTTCACGTCTGTCTTGTTATTTGATGCAGTTGCATTGAAAGTCATGAGATTTGAAATCACACTACTCCTCTTAACTCAGATTCAGCATCCAACGAAGACTTATTGGTCGTACTAATGCAGGAGAATGTTTGCTTTGTGTGTAAACATAAGCCAGACTAAACAAGTTTAGCTAACATGTCCGATTGCATATAAGTATTGGAAAGTATCAGTATATATCATGTGTAATTCCACCCTTCTCTAAACGCGTGTCTTTTTCTATCTTATATCTACTTATGTTGATTTTCTAAGCGTAGCTTAGATATGGCACAAGACCGAAAGTGTAGGACACCCAGTGAGGAACGAACTCTCTACTCAGTCGTATTAACTGTTTCTAGAGCGATGTGAATCCAACCTACTTTCCCCCTCTATAAACACATTACATTGTCACTATCGGACAAGCAGTCAACACAGGCAGGTCGTCAACATGTGCTTCAAGAACAATTTCGTTTTTTTTTTTCATTTTCAGGCCAGAATAGTAGCGCTCAACTACAATTTGAGGTAAGAAAACACCAGAAATTTTCATCTAAATTATCTGGACACTCATTACACACATCTATGAAAAAATTACATGTGAGAAAGACTGTATACATTTTACTTCTTGCCTATCTTATTATGCCACTTGATTCCGATCCATATTTTATCTTCATTTGACACTAAACTCAAAATTTTACTCAGTATTACTGTCTCACGGGTTTTCAACATCACATAAGAAATACTCGTTGTGATGTTTCCACATCTTGCTACTTCTCATTTTTACGTTTGTATATATATATATATATATATATATATATATATATATATATATATATATATATATATATAAGTGGTGTTTATAATTATTAACACATAGTGATAATTCCCCTACACATTCTATAACATTTCTCACGCTTTCATCTTTTGATTTAACCTTCATATTTTTGAAACTATTGAGATTTGATCGCAATGAATTTACTAACAGATTTTCAATGGTTTTCACTTACTAAACTTATCAACTATGGTTCACTCAGTTAGATTCAACGTCACTATAGAAGTGAGATGAATTTGCTTATTATTGCTTCGCAGTGAGAGATTAAAAAGTACATGTAATTATAATCAATGCTCGCCTACTAAAAGGACACAGGCAAGGAGCGAATTATCAAAGTCGAAGTTTCTTCAACACAATGTTCATGAAACGATCTTTCCATCTAATATTTAAGAACGACGCCCAATCATTTATTACAGACTACGTCAATTCATAAAATACAGCTATGCATTTACCTACACGCAGCTACTTAGATAGACGCAACATTTTTTTTCTGTCTGTAATTAATTAATTGTTATTAATCAATAAAGCTAAGAGTAAAATTAATAAATGTATATTAGACTAAGTGCTGTTGGCACAGATCTGCCGTGAGCAGTCGGGCATATAGTGATGAGATTTAATGAATGACATATATTAAAATGGAACCAGGAAAACATCTACGAATTTTTACAATTTGTAATCCAGCTTAGACTGTGTAAATATCCTTCGGGAAGAGAAGAATGTCATTTTGTTTTCTGATCTACAGGCTAACATACATTATAACAACGAAACAAAAATATTGACCGATTGCATTTTTTTTTTTGTTTTTTTTGAAAAATCCTGAATGTTATTTTCTTCTGATATACATGGGGCATAATTATTTTGTTTGGAGGGACAGCACATTACAGAACATGTGTTGTTCATTGTTAAAACTGTTAACATTTTATACTTAAATTTTTCTCTTGTAGCTGCACCAGAGAAAAAGTAAATTCCTTGAGGCAAATAAGTTGTTAAGAATTAGTCTGCATATTCTGTCTGGTCGAAGAGACTATTCAGTACGTACGTGTTTCTAGCAATCATTATCCACGTATGGAAAAGCTGTTTATATTTTTTGGCCAGTATATTTCATACAAGATGGCATTAGGAGAGTTCAAATTTATCTAATGCAATTCGAAAAAATCACTTTTCATAAGCAGTCAAGTCTATGATTTTTTTCGGGGGTGGGTAGTAAAATTGGCGTGGATTTGTTTCTTTGAACATAGGAAAAAAGGCAAGATGTTTGGAATACTAATTTATTTTAAGAAATGTAAAATTGAAACTCAAATACAAAACTAGTTTTGCGCATTTATGGAAGAGAGATTGTAAATGAGCGACAGTGTCAAATGTGGTTTGCGAATTTTCGTTCTGGAAATTTCTTAGAAAATTTTTCTCTACGATCTGGTAAAATTGTTGTAATGAGTAATATGGCTAAACCAAAATGGTTGTTTGAGGATACTCATCATTCATTATGAAATTTAATATTCAGCAGCAAGTCAACATGCCCAAAATATAAAAATCAAACGATAAAACACACTGAACAATCGGAAAGCTCCGAAACATATATATGCAACATTTTCTATGCAAAATTACATTTTAAATTTAAATTAAAACTGTAAAACATTGACACCATCAACTAATAAGAACATCTGGCAATTTGAAACGTATCTTTTCCTACATCAAACATGTGGAAGCACAGACGACAGCCTGCCTTGTTCAACTGCCAACCAGGGGAGGTAACATAGTTTCGGTGGTTAAGGCAGTACTGCCACCCCTGACGCTACCAGCAGCTTTTCCCACCAGACAGAGTATTGCTTTTTTTCGTGTAGACGTCTCAGACTCTTGCAATTTTAAACATTGTGTTAAAAGCGTTTGCTTTTGATCGTTAAACAATACACAACGAGTTCGTAGCGACGTTTATCAATGCCGTATAATTAAGGTAAATAGATGTGTTTCAAGTCGGAAGTAACATTGTGTTGCGAGTAACTTTCTACATTTTGGATACTGACCAGATCCAACTGGGTGCCTGCTGAGCTGTAATCTGGAAATGATGTGAAGCACGCTTCAGACACCGGCCAGTGATGCCCACCGTCAAAAAGAAGGAAACGATTGTCCGTCCAAGGAATCCACCTCAATAAGTACCACATGAGACGTCCACCCCTTTTTCACGCAATCGCATCGCAGTGATACGCAAACGTTTTTCTTTCTTTCGTCCGCCTCCTCGCTGTTAACATGGAACCGTTAATAATACTAGGAAGACACACTTCTTTGAATCAGACCACGCTACAATATCAGGACTTGGATCTGTCTAAATTATGTGTACCGGATATTGCATCGGTGTTCTAAGATCAGCTTAAACTCTCCAATCATTGTCTCCACTCAGTAGCGTTATGTTGGGAGTTATTTGGGTCTTTCGCACAGGACGTGTACTGTCTTTGAGAAAACGGATCTTAGGTTCTCTGACCGTTATAGGCTGTTTTTGTTGATTGCTTCACACTGTGTACTGACTAATTCCATGACCATGACAACCTCCACAACTTTGTTATGACGTCACGTCAACGTTAATGTTGTAAAAGTTATTTGATGTATAAAACTGCGGGTTTTACTTAAAGGCGACAGTTTCCAACTTTTCTTTGAAATATCCGAACTACTAGCAAGTCTAGTGCTGCTCTTTCAAACACGTATGACGTAAAATTCTTGAAAGAATTATTTCTGGGGTTAACCGCTGATAACAAAGAGTGTTGTATGAATATCGATGCATAATTTGTGTTCCAAGCAGACAGAGTTACACAAAATTGTAGAGGTATTTATTAAATATATATTCAGTCAGGCAGAAGAGGATATTAATCTGGTTGAATAATATTCGTAGAGATGGGTGAAAGGCCAATTTGTTTATAAACATTTAAACATATTTATTTTTTTATGTTGTTCTAGTTTATTTTTTCTTTTGCATTGTCACGAATTCTCAAGCCCTCGTTGTACACAGCTATAATACCTCTGCAGTAATCAAACGAATGTGATGTCTGAGCCTTGATTTTTGTCAGGAAATCGTGTATTCTATAACATAAAACACAAAGAAGTTTATAAACTGTTCGGCTACGCACCTTGATTTTTCCTTGTTCTTAAGGAAATATTCTATTACAGTAGGCATTTTTACATGCAGCACTTTCAGAATTTAGACGATCATGACTATTCGCAACTTCCTTTTCTTATCTCTAAATTACTATTCATCCTTAGGAAAGATAGTGGAGTTATTTCCCTTTGCTTTCTCCGTGGTTTGGAAATCAAAAGTTTTGTTATTTTAGACGGCTTGATAGCTTAGTCTGCTCAGTCTCCT
>OZ010584.1:118778434-118780934 GCA_963932145.1 Acanthosepion lycidas | reverse complement strand
CTATGCAGAACATAACGAAATAAATGAGAAATCGATGAATATTAAAATAAAGAAAAATGTCATTAGAAATAAAAAGAAGCACGAAAAATATATTCAAACAAGAGAAAATATAATGAACGAAAAATCAAAAATAAGAAATGAAAATTTTGAAAACCTATTAGAAAAAAAATAGCGGAAATCCAGTTAGAAGAAAACATTTGTATATAACGAAAGTGCAAGAAAAATAAGATACAAATGATTGTTTAGTGTCAGGAGCAAATAAAAGAACAGAATGAATTATATATAAAATAAAAGTAATAAATCTTCCAATATGTAACACAAAAATATCTCTATTAAAAGACAAATTTAAAAAAAAAAAAAAACGATAAAAAATTAGAGACTGATGATAAAAAAATAGACAAAGATTAAAAAAAAAGAAATATAAAGTGTAAACCAAAATATAATCGATAAAATATAGAATACTTTTTAAGACTTAACTTTTCAGAATGTCTTGAACATTCAAATTTCACTGACTTTCGCAAACTATTGGCATGATTTAAGACTTCAGTTAATCTGAGTTACCTCAAAACAAAAATCCATTTATTTAAGTCAATAAGATTTTAATATCATTTTATTATCAGTATTTTGATTCCAGCTTAAAGAATATGGAAGCCACGAATTAAGATAACTGTCCGAGCGCATCTGTTTTTGTTTTTTCTTTTTTTTTTGGTGGGGTGGGTGGGAATGTTTTCTATTTTGTTTAATTTAGCGTTATTTAACACCGAAATTTAGCATTGCTAAATCCTTTAACAAAAATATATTTCTTACGGTAATGTATAACTGGAAATATTTATTTTTTACAAAAATGGTATTTTTTTTTTACTATGAAGATGTATTGCTGATATTTTTACTATATAAATTGGTTTATATCTTCATCATCTTTTGACCCAGGTTGGGGGCTCAATTTTTGCCCAGAACTGGGACACTAACATCTGCTGCCAACCCGGGTCACGGTGCACCTTGGGGCAACAGTAATTAACTGGTGGTACCTCGATCCTCGAAGCATACCGATCAGTGCCCTTGATACCGGATTTAGTATATCGTCATAACCAGGAACAGATTAAATTTCTGATGCATAAAGAGAATAGAAGGCTTGGAGAGTGTGATACTCACTGGGCATAATGAAGGGAAGCGGAACGGAGAGAAACAAGGATCAACCTACCAACAAGCTTGGATGGTAGATCACCGAGTGATAAGAAAAATGAAAAAATACTAACAATTACTAATGGAATGGATGTTGCAGAATCGCTTACTTCTTCTTCAAGGGACACATCACATAAAAGAAAGTTTCACTTAAATTTAAAGAATATGGAGATTTCGATTTATGATAATTGTTCAGTCTTTTTTAGCTCACCCTATATGTGTTCTTGCGTCAAACAAAACTAGGCTTAATAAATAAATCTCTTATCTCAAAGAAAACAAGCATTAATGATATTAACTGAATGCTATATAGTAAATTCGTTATTTTCGTAATACTGTGTTTATCAATGCATATTTGAATTATTCGGTCATGTAATTCTTTTGACGAGTAGTGAAACTGAAATATTTCTAGAAAGAATAAACGATGAGAAGCGCAAAGTGAATTCCCATGATACTAAAATGGGAAAATAATGTTAGTCTTACGCAAAAAGAGCAAATTCAAATCCGGGCCTCGCCAAATGTAAACCCCTTTGTTTCTACATGTGATATTTTGCAGCTCTTTCAAAAATCGCTGTATCGATTCCAAATTCTAATCGAAGTAGTCATAGATATCCTTGTGCAAATTAATTGAAACAAAACGAATAATTCTGTTATTATTTACTTTAATCGTATTTTACAATGAAACATTACCCAGTGCACATATTAGTATTTGTATGTCCATTCAATGAAGTGGTTCCTTGCAGACTGACCACAGATTTTAGATTGGATTTAAATGAGGAAAGTTTCCGGGCCAGTCTCTAGTACTTTAACATGCTCACTGATAAAGCTTGCCAGTGTGTTCGTGCAGCGTTACAATTTTCATACGCTTCTTTGGAGTAACGTCTATGGCTGACAATGGTGGTATGACAATTAATTGACAGTCGAGACAACAGTGTCTGGGCGTGAAGAAAATCTGATGCAATCCTGGTTGACGCAATGATTTACAAAGCCAAACAAATTTCATCATACGCGCTGAAAATAGATTCTTATTAGTGCAGGCTACTGCAAATGACATAATCTGAGGATAAAATAGAAATCGATTACACACTGACACTCCAGTGGGTCTCAAATTAACCGTATTATGAAAGAAAGGAAACTAAAGCGGTTGCTTCAATTAATTTGCACAAGGGTGTAAGGCGCGAAGTTAGGAATTCCAGTATCTCGTAGAATTCTTGCCACTTCGCGTTTCCCTTTTAATATCAAAGCATTTACAGTAGTCAACTAATCAACCAGCGAGTTCGAATCTCACCAATTTCTCTTCAACCGTAATCATCTGTTAGAA
>OZ010584.1:118760934-118773434 GCA_963932145.1 Acanthosepion lycidas | reverse complement strand
CGACCAAGGCTAGAAATGAATACAATATGGGAACCAGTAATAAGGAGTGCCAGAGAAAAGCGATAATAACAACAAAAATTGCAATATGAGCTCTGGTAAAAACATGTGTTGATAACGGCAAAAATTGCAATATGAGCACTGGTAAAAAATGATTCCTGAAGACATTAGGTTTATAATACCCAGAAATACAGACATGTCTTCAAAGACACAAGGCACAGTGGATAAAAGCGTTGGTTAGATCCAGTGACAGTGTGAATTCAATACGCTGTCAAGGCAGTGGAGAACTTGGAGAGGGGAATTAACAGGAGATAACTGATAACTGACATTCCCCAGTGAGCGAAATAAAGGGCTTAGTTCGACAAAGAGGAGGACAATAGTCCGAATAATGTAAATAGTGTAGATAAAAAATATAGAGAGATAGTGAAATCGTTGATTATCGAACTCACTAGTTAATTGATTCGTGATTATTCTTTGCTAACTCCTTCTTTCAGATAAGCAAAATGGTTTTCTTTTCCCTAGGTTAACTGCTGTTGTACTGATAATTATTGCAGAAACAGTCTCTTAATCTTGAGATAAGAATGATGAAGTTCGTGTTGTTGCTTTGGACATCTCGAAATCCTTCAACAGAATTTGACAGAGTTTGACATACAGGTCTTCTTCACAAAGTTATGGTGTCTCCGTCCAAATGTTTTAATCCAAATCTTGAAATGAAAGTTATCCTGAATGGCCACTCCTCTACATCATTTTGTATTAAGGCAGTATTTTTGCAGGGCTCTATCCTTGTTCCTGATGTTTTTTTTGTTTCTTTTTAATTTTCATTAACGATTTTCCCGATGACATCAACTCTCAACTTGATATCTATGCTAATAATACATCCATTTACCCCTGTTGGTAAATGATCTCCAAAATGAACTTCAGTCTAATGTTAAATCGGGCAATGGATGGCTTGTCACTTTTAACGTCTCCAAAACTAAAATGTTCTATATTAATTAACTGTGAGACCGATTTTTGTCTTCCATCAACATGGCTAATTTTAACATCCAGGTAAGTGACTCTTTGAATCATATCGGTCTAACTTTCTCGACGAACATGAAATGGAACCGTTGTTAGGTCAGCTATTAAGCTGTTGTTATGTCAGCTGTCGGGCTAGATATTTGTTCTCTCAAGAATCATACAAATCTATTCATCCATGCTTAAAATATTGCTACCACATATAGCCTGGTACTTCTGCTATATATCTTTAGAGATAACTGAAAAAAATCCAAGGAGAATTATCAATACTATTAGTCCTAATCTGGCATCTCGGCTTCCGTCACTTTTCCACTGCTTTAAAATCATCTCCCTTTGATATTTCGATCTATACCTCCATGGTAACTGTTCGGATGAGCTCTTCACTATGGTATTTAGTTTTTGTTTTTTGTTTTTAAATTTAAGCGCAGTATTAGACTGGCAATTAGATCTCACCAATTTTGCGATGAGTTGGCTAGATTTAACCGTTAGTTCTATGCTAATGATTTATTTTCTCGAACTTCTCATTTGTGGCACTCTCTTTCTGCTCAATGTATTCCAGTCAACTTCAAAAGTTTAAAAGTAGTGTTAATCGCACTCTACTGCCCTCTTGATTACTCAACTTTTGTTCTCACTCCACAGTAATGTTTCTGTTTTCTTGTTCTTCCACACCCTTTAACGCCTGATGTTTTAGTGGATTTATTGCCTTGCTTTGAGTAAACTTTATTAAAAATGTTTACTGAGATCCGACAGACTAAAGTCGAAATAATTGCATTGTGTTGTTATGTATTAAACTTCGGGAAAAGCGGTCACAAGTATGGAGCACGCAGAAAGTATCGAACTCAATCCTATCGAAGAGCCACCCAAAATCATCATTAACGGTGCGGATCAAACTCTGTATTATTGCAGATTGATTTGTGATACAATTCGCCATAGGTCTGCAGATGATGGAAACAGAGAGGATATTTCTACCTAACAGGAAGTGACAGTTGAACTTTTTATGGCATATAATAAGGAAAAAGTATTACTCGCAGGACAGATCGAAGCCAATAAAGACAGTGGAAAACAACACATAACCTAGTTTGCGAGCTTGAGTGAATGGATGGCGGCCAGAGTTTGGAAGTGATCGCTAAAAGACAAAAAAACTATTGAGAGCTACAAAGGACAGGAAGTTGCAGAAAGTAATGATCATCACTGCCGGCAAATATGAAAAGATATCTAGAATATATTTTCAAAAAGATATAAATAGAAAATATCCTAGCCTACTTGCTAGAGGTTGTTCTGTTCCACGAATTCTTCAGCTAAATAACTCTGGAACCAGTGACGCAAAGGATTTTTCACAAGCCGTAGATTTCATGAAAATTCCTTTCTCCATTAAATAACCGAGAGAGTTGTTCTGCCGTTAGAAGAGAACAATCAATCACTAAAAGCTTAACATCGCTGTGCTCATGTCTTGGAAAGATAACTATTAAGCAGATGACCGTCTATTTATTTATCACATAAGTTTCGCTGGCTGAGTTAAATTAGATCAGCGCAAACCATTCATTTTTCTATTTAAGAAGGTGACAACAAATCTTCTTTCGAAAAAACAAAATACAGACAGATTGACTAATTTATTTTCTCATCCATTTTGTAGGCTATTTAAAGCCATAAAATACTTTTTTGTTTACACTGTGAAATTTTTTTGAGACAATATGTTTTAGTAATACAACTCTTATTGATTAACACCTAGCTGGGGGAGATGATTTGGATTCTTACATAATAGAAAGTTGAAACACAGAAATTAGATAATGGGTCGCATATATGTCATATCATAATATATATATATATATATATATATATATATATATATATATATATATATATATATATATATATATAGTAATAACTATATTATATATAACTATATTACTATATATATATGTATATATATATATATATATAGTAATAACTATATTGAAGTTTTTGGTTCTTGTTTGTGAAACATGAGAACTCTTATGTAGCAAAGGAATCATATTTTTAAAAAATAATTTAGGCTCTCTTAATGTAATGAGACCTTTTATTTATTTTTTTAATTAAAAAGAAAAATACTAAAGAACTTCGGATTATTTACCTAACACGTTTATTGCTATTTTTCTATACATATGCAGACACAAACATACACACACACACACACACACACACACACACACATATATATATATATATATATATATATATATATATATATATATATATATATATATATATATACTGAAACTGTAACCCCTAACAGTACTGGTTCGTTTTATGTTCAGTCTAATAATCTCCACATATTTCTTCAATTAATCTAATGATAGCTCTAATATATCGATCTTTTTTCTATCATTCTTTATCTCCCTGCCATTTTCTTTGTGTACGGAAAGATAACTGCCTCCAATTTTTTTTCAATTTTTTGTACCTTTACCCTTCCGATATTTGTTCCGCCATCTGAAACACAACTCTCCAAAGAATCAGTAAACCATACGGATAAATAAGATTCCTAATCCCAAACCCTAGACACAACGATGCTCTAAATTTAGAGTGAACAAGTAATGTTAAACTTTTCAGGTTAAGGCATCGATAACCAAGTATATTTTCAATTTTGATTGAATCTTTTTCTATTGCTTTTTTTGCAACTTATTTAAAGCAGGTTATTTGATTTTCTTTTAGATTGTATGAATTTTTTTTAGATATTAGCGATTTAGTGATACACGACTTACTAATTAACAATATCTGGAGGTAGGAAGAACTGGATTCATAACTTTCCAAAATTTATTTGCGCATAAGGGAATATAATTAACTTAACAAAAATTTAAACTCAGCTCTCCGATTAACGATTCCATGCTTGCAGCACATGGTATTCTCAAGCGTTTACCCATCTAGTTATCGACAAGACTCGACGTTGCTTAACGCCAGTGATCGTACAGGAACAGGTGTTTCAAGGCTAGATGGCTGTAAATAATTAGTAATCAGTATTAAGTTCATGTGGTGTGGGTGGTGTGGGTGGTTTGATAGTTACCCACACTAAAATGATATCGGAAGATGAGTTGAAACTAATGCTGAGTTAATTTGTGTGTAATTCGAAAAAGTACTTTTGGGGAAACCATATATACAAATCTTCGTCTCTGAGTAAAATAGAGGGACGAATTAGGCTCACTTGCCTTGGTTTATAACCAGTCAACTCTAAATTCAAAACTTGAAATTCGATGTGTGTTAGGAAAGTCTAGTCTGAATCACAACAGCAGTTATGTTTTCATTGCATAAGCGCCATAGAGAGACTGCAGAAAGAATCAGTAACACTCTGGGTATTTAGTCATTCCTTTCTAAAAAAAAAATGAATCCATTCCACGTTAATTTGACCCAAGCGTAATGAATGCCAAAAATGCCGTTATACATTTTTTTTTCATCTATGAAAGAAACGGCTGTTACAAAAAACGCAAATAATTTTTTTTTCACTTGATATGGAGCTCGATTAAAAAAAAAAAAAAAAAGAAAAAAAAAATCTAATTGCTTTTATTCACAACAAACAATTCTTTTAAATTGATATAACGATATAACTGGGTTAGAAGAAACATTTTTCTAAAAGCAAGATACGATTACATTGATTTCAGGGTATTTTGTGTAATTGGCCGCACGCAACCTATTATGTCAGTCTTTTAGAGTAACTAGCTCTTCCTTGTTGCAGAGACCTACTCAGGCACATTTGTTTTTATTCAAACCCACAGGAGTACATTATGATGAGCGAGTCTTACAGATTTTTTCGAGAGACCGCATAATATGGCGTGATCAACAATTTGAATAAGGCAAGTAGTTTCACGCTCTCGCTCACGTTCATTTATGAACTCTTGCTAACACAATAATCGATAACTTCCAAACAGTTCAATGTATAATATATATATATATATATATATATATATATATATATATATATCGGGATAATAGCACTTATTCATGTATGTGCCTCATCCCTTTAAGGATATAGGCGGTCATGGCACTCCAAAAGCTCCTATATCGTGTGGATCTCAGTATTTCTCTTTTTGATAAAAGTCCCTCTCCTCGTTGCGTAATCCATTCCCACATGCACGCTAGGTAAGTCGCTCGCAGTCTTGCCCTAACTCTGTTTACCCTCAATATTCCCAGCGTGTGGTGGTGTTATTTTCTAAGCCCTTATTCTCATTGTGTGTGAAAGGAATTTAGTTTCTCTTTATCTAGTTCAGAGTAGAAGTTTTCTGTTAAAATTTTAATAAAATACTTCCGTGTTGCATATATATATATCCGTCCATAGAATTTTCAGTATCCTTCTGTCCACATTACTATTTCTTGTAGTTTTCGCTTGAGGAGACTGTCCAGCTTTCACTACAATATGAGGAGATGGATAAAACATAGAAAGCCTGCACTTTTTCTTTGTTTCTAATCTTTCCGTTTCTCAGCACCTTGTTAGCTTTTATGTTGCTTCTTTCCCGCATTTTCCATCCTCTGTTAAAACGCTTCCCAGACATTCTACGCCTGCTTGATGTTAATATTTTCAATTTTTATATCGCTTCTTGTAATTTGTCTCTTGCTGATGACATTACTTTCTGTCTTAATGCAGTTGATGGCTAGTCTTTTTTTTCTCGCTGTCTTCTACCAGCCTGTCTACGAGATCCTGTAGTTTTTTTCTGTCATCTACCAACACAGTGTGATCTGCGTAGATATTGTTAAGATTATGCCTAACGGGAGTAATTCCTGATATGTTTACAGTTGCCTTAGGATGGCGTTCATATAGAGGTCGAATAAATCTGAGGAAACGACACATCCTTGTCTCACGCCCATTTCTATTTTTGTGTAGCTACGCAATGGATTTTCTATCGTTTGAGAAATGGACACAATAGTCATTAACTTACGTGTCATGCGACACAGGGTTCGATTTTTCTTTTATTTGCAAGAATAACAGCGCCAAATGAACATATGTCGCCTCATGTAGGTTTCCTATTCATTGCGTTGATTCCGTTTCACGCCGGACTACGCGATGTCTATACGGATATTGTTCGAGTGTAGCCTGATAAAAGGTTAAAACTGTGTTTTTCAGGTGTGAACTCTCTGCATCGTTATTTTGGTCTTCTAAGCTCAGTCGTAAATAGTTATCTCACAGGGAGGTAAACACAACCCCTGAACTATAAATTCGTTTTTAGCTATGAATTACTGTACCTGTTTCCTTTAGACATAATCTATCTTTACAAGAGTCAGAACAGACCAAAAGTCGAATATCCTGGTTGGTTGGAGTTCAAAAGCGATTACGCAGTTTGTGAGCGATGAATTATTTTACTACGTGATTTTTTTTTTCTATAGAAGAAATGATGAAAGACTCTGACAATTGTATTGCTATTTCTATAGAAGAAACTTTGCAAACTATACTATTGCAAACATTGGAAGGTATTTTATTGCAATCGTTGCAAAGTACTCTATTGCTAATGTTGCAACCTATTCTATTGGTATTTCTATAATAAATGTTACTCCGTGAAAAAATTTTCCACGGAAAAAATGATGCAAGCCTCGGGTTATTCTATTGCTATTTCTCTAGAAGAAACGTTGCAAACTAGTTTAGTGCAGACATTTCAAGATATTCCATTGCAACTATTTCAAACTATTCTATTGCAAACGTTACATCAATTTTACTGGTATTTCTATAATAAGTGTTCAAATGAGCCACGTTCCACGGGTCCAATAGTTCTGGTTTTCACACTTAGGGCTTGCCAGGCACCGTATACGACTTCAACTTATCCTACTTTCTTGCATATTTCTTTGGTAAGTTTCGCTCATAAATCGTCTTCTCTAGAACTTTCATTTTGTGGAAGAAACTTTCGAGAGGATGATACCCCAAAAATAGAATCTTCAAGTCTAGGCTTACAATTTTTCTATGCTATATTTTTCATAATATGTAATTCCAAACTCAACGCCTTATCTATGTAAACCTCTACATTGAGTGGCTCTTGAGAATTGTTTAAAGAAAAAATAATGCCAAAAAACATCTATCTATGTTACTTCACATCTATCTATCTATCTATCTATCTATCTATCTATCTATCTATCTATGTTACTTCACATCTATCTATCTAATTATCTATCTATCTATCTATCTATCTATCTATCTATCTATCTATGTTACTTCACATCTATCTATCTATCTATCTATCTATGTTACTTCACATCTATCTATCTATCTATCTATTGCAGTCTGTTCAATATCTCTCCCGCTAGCTAGCAGTCTATCTATATATATATATATAAATATATATATATATATATATATATATATATATATATATATATATATATATATATATATATATATCTGTATTTGTGTGTGAGTGAGTGTTTGTGCGTGTGTTTGAATCCATGTAACTATGTAAATATTTAAAAGATACACAAATATCCGTAGATTGTAAAGACGGCTATGATTAAAACAAACGATATCAAATTAGTTTTAATTCAGTTCTGACAAGTATATAAAAATAATATAGATAAAAAGATCAGAGCAAGCAAGTTATTTTATTTTTATTCTTTGCAGCTAAACGCGACTGGGCAGTGGAGAGGGAGAGAGATGCATAATTTCTGAAACGTGACAATCGTTCAGTTGCAAAAGTAATCGATAGCAAAATCGAAATGAAAATTAATTGAGGCGACGGGTGGTCTTTCGACGTGACGATTTCAAAAACCAGGTTAAAGATCTGATAAAGAATTCATTTTCAATAGCCACGACCAACTACAGGGCAAAGCAAAAGCAACTCTTTTATTGATTAGCTTTCGATCAGCAGATGATAAGTACATAATCCATGTCGTTAATCTGCCTAGATTACTCAGAATAAATTATTTAATACAGAAGAGAATAAAGATCGACAATATGAATAGAAAATAAGTTCAGTAAATATACAAAGACAGAAATGTGTGTATAACATTTGTGTGTCTCTTCACCTGAAATATTTAACCAGTAGAGTGAAGTGATTCTGAGAGAATAAAAAGTTTTACCTGATAGAATTATTTTAACAAAATAAGATTTGCAGATGACACAGTGCTACAAGCAGTCAGACAGTAAACTAAAAAAAAAACTTTTGCAGAATGTAGTGAAGGAAAATGAGAAGGAAAGAGAGAAGAAAGGACTAAACATCAATTGAAAGACGATAGAATGCATTGTCGTCAGCAAATAGAACGACTCAACCTGCAAATTACAAATTGAGGTTACCAAAATCAAACAAGTGCAATAACTTAAATATCCGGGAAGCGTTTAACAGGTGGCGGAAAACCTGACACTGAAATCCGAAGGTGCATTGTTATAGTGGAAAATGTCTTACAAAAGCTAAGCAAATTAATCAGAAATAGAAAACTGTTGTTATAGGTAAATAGAATAATACCTTACTACCCATAATGTACCATTGAACAGCGTATAGAGAAAACCGAGCAAAGAATACAAACACACATGGTCTGAAAATAATTTTCAAGCGTGAAACAGACTGTCGCCATATGGTGTCGATAACAATGCCTAGTCCGAAAAAACCTAAATGAAAAAGAGAAACATATTGACAGAACTTTCAAATTTCTCCGCTACTCAATATCATTTAATATTCTCAACGCGGAAAAAAAAAATGAGCTTACAAAATCCACAAACCAAAGAAGAGACACGACCAATAATATTTCTAATAAAAATTACACAAAATTTATAATCCTGTACTCGAAAACACTTTCTACCAAACTCGCAAAACTCTAGTCATTCATAATACTAGGATTGTTATCTATATCTCCGAAATAATTGGACATATAATTAGGAAGAAAAATAAAACCAACACCAAATCAAACCACAAGATTTATCAAATAAATTGATTACAATGCAAAACGAATTATGTGACGAGACATCATGTGAACTAAAAGCCCGCATCTACGAACAAAAGAGAGACTTGTTCTGCATCGGAACGATGTTGGGCATAACTTTAATTTAACTAAGGCCATGATAATTCTAAAAGAGCATAATTCTTTAAGAAGAAAATACATGGAAAACTTAAAAACATTATTACTAAATACAAACACACGCCTTAAAAATGACTTTAGATCGAAATATTTCTTTGAATCCATTCTTAAAGAATAAAGAGGTCAGCTGTAAATTAGTATCATGTTAATACCCGCTGCACTGTTTGACCGCACAAAGTGGAACACATCAGAACTCCTTTTAGTCAGACGCACATACACAGTTACGTATACACATTACCATCCGCTTTCCACTTAGAGTATTTACAAAATTACATGAACATAGAATTACATACGGTTTTAATTCACATGAGACGTGACTGATCATTGAGAAATGACCCCCTACCAAATTGAAAATACCAGTGCTTCTGTCTTTTTGTCTATTTTTTCTCAATCTCTGACAAAGCTTTGACAAAAGCGAAACATGTTAGATTGATATACGTTTCCTATTTGTTCTTTATTCCGATCCACATTTGATCTTTAACTCTCGCACACACACACACACACACACACATATACACACACACATATATATATATATATATATATATATATATATATATATATATATATATATATATATATGTATGAGTGTTTCATTGTCGATAATAACATGAATATCAGACAATTCAATGTATCTATTTTAAATTTGATCAGTTCCCTTCATTACCATGTATTTTAACTTGTTCAGTACTTAAAGAAACACATTTCTAAGTTACCCTATCGGCCCATGTTTAATTCTTCCTTTTCTTTTATTTCCGTCCCTCTCTTTCTCTCGCTCCTCCCTTTCTATCCCCATCTCCCGCTTTCTATTTTCTCCACAAATCTTATTTTTGAACATTATATTGAAAGATTTATATTATTTCTTCTTGTTTTTATCTTAATTATCACTCACAGATAAAATGATTGACTTAATAAAAAGATTACGATGGAAAATTCATTTTTACTTAAACCTCCAAGATAGACTAAATTGCTAAAAGTAAAAATGTAATTTAAAATCTCTAAATACTCCACTTAATAATAAACTTCTAGAAAACTTCGAAGCTGACATATTAAACTCAATTTTAAAAATACCTTTAGAAAGCCATCTAACCAATTCCAATAAAAATCAAAAAAAAAAAATATTAAAAACATCAAATATTTATGAAGACATGGATCAAAGCCGATAAATCTAGAAATATTTACAAAATTGAACTCTGGAACTATCACAATCTCCACCTCAATAAAATCCCTAGTACTTATGAAAAAGACAAAAAACAATAGCACTATTCCTTCACTTAGCAGAAATGTTGCTACTAAATTTGATATTGCACACAGAATGGAAAAACTCATATAAAAATCCATATTTAATCTTTAAAGACGTCAAAATTAATTTTGACAATAACTTACAATCGCGATTAACTAATCCTTCTAAAATGGAATCAAGCTTAATTTAAAAAAAATATACTTAAAAGAATAATACAAACTATCCAAGAAACCTATAATAATGATAATCTTTGTAAATATATTTTGGATACTATAAAAAGGTTCCAGAGTATTAAAAATAAAAATAAGGCCACTTTTATCCAATTTGATATTATAGGTTTCTACTCCTCCATTGCTAAAGATCTATCAGTTTAAATTTTCTAAAAAGTATATTAAAATTACTGATGATGAACTTCTAAGAGATTTCCAATTCATGAGTTTTAAAACTGAAATTTCATCTAACCTTAAAATAGTTAATTTGTTAGACATTACTATCAAACTCTCTAAAACTATTCAAACCACTTCATAAAGAAAATCAAACTCCTATTTATATATATATTTCAACTCCAATGACCCTAACACAATAATTACTCAAATCCCTAACACTTTAAACACTAGTATTAATAAATTATCGTCTAACATAGAAAAAGGAAACTTCAATGCGAATAAAATAACTTATAACGAAGCTGAGGATAATTTCAAACAAGAATTAGCTTACTAAGAAAGTGTAAAGAACTATACAACTAATAAAACAAAAAGCAGAAAAACAATGATATTATTTTTTAACCCACATTTCTTCAAATTGAGTATTATAAATATTGGTGGTTATTTTCTTAATTTAATCGACAAACATTTTAATCATAACAAACCTCTAAAAGAAATTTTAATAGAAAAACTCTAAAGTTCAGTTATACCTGCACTAAATATATATAAAGTATGATTAACTGACAAAACACAAGAAAACAAGCCTCCTTGTAATTGTAAAACCAGATATAACTGCCAAGTTAAAGACATTTGCAATTCTACAAATGCAGTGTATGAAGGTAACATGTTTTCCGAATGAAAGTATCAATGAGAAAAATGTATACATATCGATATCCACGAGGACATTGAAGCAGAGACATTAAAATAACCGGACTCCCTTCACCAATGCTACTTTAAGATATCAAAGTGTTCTATCTAAATATTAATGGAATCTTGAAGATGGAGGCTTCACCCCACAAATTAAATGGATAATCATCTGTTAATCTCAGGCTCCAAACAACTTCTGGCAAAGATGAAATCTATGCATCCAGGAACAAATCATAATGAGTACGTATAAAAAATGCTTATGAGTCATTAAACCAGAAATGTGTAGAAAAAAGAACAGATATACAATTCCCTAATAACATTAATTTTGGAGAATTTACTTTTAAAGATTTAATTCTGTTTTATATAAATACTAACATGTATACGTACATGTACTAACGATTTCGTATATGATCATTTGTGTGATTTTCTTGCCTACATCAGTTATAATCTTAAAGTATTATTATTAGCATATATATATATATATATATATATATATATATATATATATATATATATATATATATATATATATATATATATATATATATAATAAACAATAAAATCCGAAATCGCCTCATATTGGAATAGTATATTCCTGCATACAAAGATATTGGTCGTCTGCCGGTGTCGGCTAGTTCGTGCCTATACAGAAGTATAATGTAACTGTGAATGCTAAAACAAACTGCCTGTCGAAAAACTTATACAGAATTTATCCATTTCAATGTTTCAGTCAGAGGAAATGCACGAGACAAGGATCAGTGGGGTGGTGGTGGAAGGTATTTGTCTTAAAGAGAAGAAATTTTAAAAACTTAAACCCGAATATTTAATTTTATGACATTAATTTGGGGCTCTATGATGAATGAAATATTAATTTAAAATAGACGTTAAAAAGTACTAAAATATTTAAAATATATATGGAAAGAGAGTTGGGGAAATATTAAAGTAGGGGAAGGTTTATAAATTATAATTAATATAGTGTAAAGAGTTTATAGAGAGGGAAATTAAATATAAAAATTAGAATTAGTTATACTGGCGACATTTGAAGAGTTAGAGGGAAGAGAATATTATGGAAATATGAAAGCTAATTAAATTAAATATATATTATGAAAATGTGAATTTCTTTTTATTTCGACATTTTATGTCAACATACTCCTTTTAAA
>OZ010584.1:118698434-118755934 GCA_963932145.1 Acanthosepion lycidas | reverse complement strand
ATCAAACTCTTTACCACTGACGACAATGAGTTGAAAGGTATCATCCATAAAGTGAGACCTTTCAGTTCTCATATCGGTATTGCGTTTGGATGAAATAAATGTGTAAAATAACATTCAAGAAAAAGAAAATTACGAAACACTCTCAATAGATCTAAATGTTGTCCCAAAAAACTGGAACAAGAAGAAACATAAATGCCTAGGAGTCATCGATGGAGATGGAACACAGCATAACAAAATGAATTAAAAAGTATATAAAAAGAATACTACAAGAGTTTGTGTCTAGTGTTAAATACTGAGGTGAATTTACAAAACAGAATATTAGCCGTTAAACACGTTCGCAATTCCTGTGGTACAATGCAGTTTCAATATCATTAACTGGATCCCAGGTAAAATTAAGCGAATGGATGACAAAACAAAAAAAAGCTTATCACTTGCCACAGCATGCATTATCCTAAGATTGATTTTGATTGTCTATATGTGTCCAGATCTGAAGGAGTAAGAGGATTAGTTCAACTAGAACTGTCTTACAAAACTACAACAATCAGTCTTCAATGATACCTGAAAGCTACAGAAGACTGAAGGATGAACTGTGTCAAAGAACCTGAAAGAAATAAGAAACATTATTCAGTAATAATGTAATGCAACTAATTCAAAATGTAATTCTAATGCAAATAAATAACAATACGTATACTGCAGCGGCAAATAACTGAAATAGGAAAGCAAAAGCAAGGAAGGAAATGAATAAAGAATGGTAAGAGAAGAATCTTCGTGGTACTCATGCCAAACAAGTTAATGTAGACAAACTCCGTACCCATCAGTGGTTACGTAGTGCAGGGTTAAAAGCTGAAACCGAAGGTTTTATTTTTGATGCACAGGACAAATGCTTACTAACTAGAAATTACCATGCATATATACGGAAAAATGCGTTGACTTCAAATGCAGTTTATCTTTTTAATATCCAGAAAAAATTGACCATCTTGTAGAATGTTGCTCTGTATTGGTAACTACTGAATATAAAATTAGGCATGATAGAATGGGTAAATATCTACACTGGAAAATATGCAAGATTTTCGGGAAGGAAACAGCAGGAAAATTGTATAAGCACCACCCAATCTCGCTTACAAACTAGGGCCTGTAACATATTAAATGGACTGTAAAATACTTACAAACTGAACAATCAAACAAATCATCCCGACATTATGATTAAAGATCAGAAAAAGCAGGTGATTTCTTATTGACATAGTATTACCTACAGATTTTAATGTATCTTTTAAGATCTTATAAAATACTATCAAAATATAAGTACTTTGTAGGGGAAATCTCAAAAATTTGTCACAAGATGACTTCAATAATTTCATTTCTATTTGGAACGATCGATTTCACGAGAAATGATTTCGATTGACACATTGACAGTTTCCCTGGAATCCCATGGCTTAAAGATATACATAATCTTGTACTCATACCTTACGAATAGCTTTATCCATGTATAATGTGTGTAATCATAGGTTATCTTCTTTTTTGAAAAACATGTTCAGTTGTAAATATCCTTATGCCATTTCTGATATTAAGTCTCTGGTGAAGACCCTGAAGGAAACGAGTATACAACAAAAATCAAAGGAAATAATAATAATAATAATAATAATAATAATAATAATAATAATAATAATAATAATAATAATAAAATAATAATAATAATAATAAAAATAATAATAATAATAATAATATTTTTTTTTTTTACCCTAGGCATCCCATATGTCTGTCGGTGCGTGTATATGTACATGTTTGCTAATCTCACTCTCTCTCTCTTTCTCTCTCTCTCTCTCTCTCTCTCTCTCTATATATATATATATATATATATATATATATATATATATATATATATATATATATTGAATGTACATGTATATATCTCCACACTGACAGGGATCATATTGTATTATATCTGTGTTTTCTGGTTTTTTTTTTTTTTTTTTTTTTTTTTTTTTCATGGCTACAGGTGTAATTTTCCTACAATGCTCTGCCCTTTGTCTATCATCTCTTTGAGTGAAAATTTAAAAATATATCTTTTAGCGGCAAGTAGGTTGAGAGATGACCGGAAAAGTATAACTTTTATTCCCTTGCTCCTACCCCTTTGTTGAATGAATTCTTCGATATTCCCCCCTACCAATCTGTAGTCCAGCCTACCCCATAAAATTTGATAAGTATCTGTCGTTGGCGACGGAAAATTGAACATTTGTGGAAAGTCACTTGTGCCATGCAATTCACCTTTCTTTTTCATTTCTTTTTTTTTATGTCTATATATTGAAATCTAATTATCCCACTTGGAGGTGTCACTCGGACTTATACTAAGTTAAAACTTAGTATTGTCTATCCAACTGAATACCATACACTGTTATGAACTATTCTAACTTCGATATATTAATAAACCCACTATCTCAAATCTGGGCTTGCTCTTGGACCTTCTTCGAGTCTCGTCCTAAAGCTGGTAATCTGAACAAAATTACCCCTTGGCGGTCAAGGTTAAAACGCATCTCTACCAATTTCAATGAATACGAATAATATCTCATACCGGATCGGCCGTCAACCGGGACAACAAGGGCCGCGTCCCTCAGAGAGGAACCAGTCTGAGGTCGAAAAGTCTGTCACTGGAACAAACTCTTCCACACACGAAGACACCCTAGGTCACCAAACCCGAATTATCGCCAACCTTGGACCAAGTGTCTCAATGCCAAATCGACTAGTAAAAATTAAACGAACGAAATGGAGCCGCGAAGAGTATCGACAAGTTATGACATCCTTCTTCACTGCACTCGAAAACCCAGCAAAGAACACCACCAATCAAACATACCAAATATGGTGGGAAATGATATAAGACCTAACCTCAATCCAAACATGCTTGCCAATGTCCGCAGAGATATCATGCGAATAGACTCTCAAAGGCAGAAATAGATAAGATAAAATTAGATATAAGACAAAATACTATGACCCATCACTCAAACTCAATTGAGACGAATGTTGAAATAAAACATGCGATAGAGGATGAGGTGGACGCTAAAGCGAATGAAATACGAAATAATCTCCCAGTAAATGAAACCGAAGATTCTACCTTAGACACAACCTCTAATTCACCAGAAATTGTCACTGAAGATGACTCCAGGTCCATTAATTTAGAATTCCTTGAAAACCACGAAGCTGAAATCACCGAAGCGAAAAATGACGTCATCCAAGTACTCAGCAGAGTAACTTTCATACAATTGTCAGACAGAGACAAGCTCCCGAAAATACATATGACAAATCCCAACAAGCACATCGGGAAAATATACAATGCTGCCCTGGAAACACTGTTAACAGATAAACCACCGGGAAACATAACAGAAGTTAACAACGTCATATACGCAACAGCTCTAGCAGCGACTCGGAAGCTCGGGGTCAAGACAATAAATAAAATTAACAGACACAGAGAACCAGCTTGGAAAACCAAACTGATACGAGAAATAAAACAAATCAGATGTGATCTGTCTATATTAGATGATCTCACCTAACATTTCCACACGTAAATCCAAAAAGATCAAACGGAAATATAGCATTAAATCCCTAATTGATATTCCATCGATCAAGGAAATGCTGAAACAGAAACTTCAGCTAAAAGCACAGAGGACAAGACGATACGAGAAACGTTGTAGATTCTATCGCCAAAATAAAATATTCCGAACAGAAATTTTACAGGGAAATTGGAAAAACACCTATACATGTCGAAACGCCACCATCGATTGATAATGTACAGACATTTTGGGAAAATATTTTGAGCAACCCAAAGGAATGTAACCGAAATGCAGAATGGATACGGCGTGAAGAAGAACGACTGCTTGATACACCTCTTCAAGAATGGGAAAATATATCCACAGATGATGTTAGGCAAGCACTAACGAAATCCCAAAAATGGAAATCCCCAGGAAATGACAAGTTTCCCAATTTCTGGCTGTATCATCACTCATCTACCCATGGCATACTTGCAAAAACATTATCAACACTTGTAAATAATCCCAATAAAATCCCGGAATGGGTTACTGAAGGTATTACATACCTCATACCAAAAACAACTGAAATAGACGACCCGAAAAATTATAGACCGATAACATGTCTTTCCACAACGTATAAGTTGATCACGTCTTGGATCCTTAAGACTTTGGAAATGTACAATGTCTCCCCTGTGGTATTAAACTTTCTTAAGCACAGCATGGGGATGTGGAACACAAAACTATAACTTAGGCACACCGGGGGCACTGCCATATCCAACCGTCTGAATATCCGACGTAGAATCTTTCAAAGAGACTCTCTGTCACAACTTCTGTTTTGTTAATCCTTAACCCCTCTTACACATGAACTGAACAACAGTAGCTATGGTTACAAAATAAATAAGAAAATATTCAATCACCTACTATACATGGATGATCTCAAACTCTTTGCCAAAGACGACAATGAATTGAAAGGCTTCCTCAATATTGTAAAATACTTTAGTGACGACATAGGTATGGACTTCGGATTAGATAAATGTGCAAAAGTAACATTCAAGAAAGATAGAATTACAGAAACACCCTCAATAGATTTAGATTTTGTCACAAAGATTGGGGAATTGGAGCATGAAGAAGCTTATAAGTACCTAGGAATTAGCGAAGGAGATGGCATGCAACACCCCCAAATGAAAGAAAAAAATAAGAAAAGAGTACTACAGGCGTGTACGTCTGATACTAAATACTGAACTAAACTCAAAAAATAGAATATCAGCTCTAAATACATTGGCTGTCCCAGTGGTGCATTACAACTTTAATGTCCTTAACTGAACCATAACTGAAGTTAAGCGAATGGACGCCAAAACGAGAAAGCTTCTCACTTGCTATCGCATGCATCATCCCAAAGCTGATATTGATCGTCTGTATGTGCCCAGATCCGAAAGAGGCAGAGGATTAGTTCAACTAGTATTGTCCTACAAAACTACAACAATTGGCCTCCAAAGATACTTGGAAACTACAGAAGACTGGATGATGGTATGCGTCAAGGAACATGAAAGTAGTAAGTGTCTTTACTCCGTAATGAAAGAAGCCAACAAATTCAAAATGGAGCTTCAAATGGGCGTAAAGATGCAACTACAGCACAATACACCGGCTGAAACTGCAAAATACTTGAAAAAGACAGCAAAGACGAATGCAACCGACCAGATACAGAAGCGATGGCAAGATAAACCGCTTCATGGCCAATACTCTGCCCGTATCAAACAAGCTGATGTAGACAAAACCCGTACCGATCAGTGGCTACGCAGTGCAGGGTTGAAAGCGGAAACTGAAGGTTTTATCCTTGCTGCGCAGGGCCAATGCTTGCTAACTAGGAATTATCAAGCACATATACTAAAATATTGTGTCAGCCCAAAATGCAGATTCTGTGATAAATATCCAGAAACGATTGATCATCTTGTATCAGGTTGCACGATGTTGGCACCCACTGAATATAAAACCTGACATGACAGAGTGGGCCAATATCTGCACTGGAAAATCTGCCACTTCTACGGGAAGGAAACTGAAAGAAACTGGTATCAACAACACCCAGACCCGGTTACGGAGATAGGACCTGTTACAATTCTATGGGACTACACAATTCACACTGACAGAACAATCAAGGCCAACCGCCCAGATATTGTTATTAAAGACCACAAACAAATCGGTGCCTCCTTATTGATATGGCAGTCCCTGCTGACTGCAATGTATCTTTGAAGATATTCAAAAAGCTGTCAAAATACAAGGACCTTGAAATAGAAATCTCGAAAATGTGGCATATGGGAACATCAACAATCCCTGTTGTAGTTGGAGCCCTAGAACTGATTGGAAAAGATTGCAGTAGACTAATTGCAGGGATTCCTGGAAGCCCATTCCTGAAGGTGATACAAAAAATTGTTCTGACAAGTACAGCCCACACTTTAAGAAGGGCTTTATCTATGTAATTTTTATTTTATTTAATTTTATTTTATTTATTTATTTTTTTTCTTTTTGTCAGTGAAAAGTGTCATGATGCCATTTCTACCCCTAGGTCTATGGGTGGGACCCGGAAAGAAATGTGTAAACGCCAGAAAGCAAAGAAAATAAAAATAATAATAATTAAGAAGAAGAAGAAGAAGAAGAAGAAGAAGAAGAAGAAGAAATATTCTGGCAGTTTACGAGAAGAGAACCTATTAAAAGCAAGTCAAGATATGGCAGAAGAATGAGGCAGAAAGCCAAGAGATGGTATTTCAGAAATCATGGGGTTACCTATGTTAGATATTTTGACGGTCGTCTTCGAGTATAGAATACAGAGGTTAGCAGTGAATATTTCGGAGACAGTAGGAAAGCGTAGTTGAGGTTAGCAGTGGATATCACAGCAAAGTAGCAGAGCGTAGTACTTCCTTCTGTTCATCTTCGCCTGACAAGTTGGCATTAGGGTTGGAAAACAAAAATGGCCCCCTTTATACACGACAGATTGGTTAACCTTTTTTTGCTGGACTATAAAGTGAGTCGTGTCATTCGAACTGGCTCACTAGTTACATAATAGATACAAAAAACTGTAACAACCTAAAAGAAGGACATAATTAGCTTGTTTTTTACGACTTATCACCCGTTTTATTTAAAGCCTAAATATTTGAAGATGGGACTGTCTGTGCAGTACAAGGGATCAAATTACATTATGTTTACTATTAGTAAAACAACTGATTCACTCTTATGCAACAATGGCTGCACACAGTTGCTATCAATATAAGTACCGAGCACACCAACATATTTGTGTACGTATAATTTTTCAATCCGATGTTCTCATAAATTTAATAAATTATTTGAAGAAATATTTTTTATCTTAAAATTTTATTTCGGTTTCATCACTCGTTCCGCTTTCGGAGGTTCTTTCAGATTTTTGTTTCCTTTTAAGGATATTTCAGTCATTTAATATTGGATTTGGGACCTGAATTATACCAAGATTTCTTTTCATTTTTTTATGGAAGAACTTCTTTCTCTTTTTTTTTTTTTTTTTTTTTGAACTTTTCTTCAATATAAATTCGTTTTACATTATTTTTTCGTCTTTTTTTTTATCATATTTCTTTTTTTCCCTTCACGTTATTCGTCCTTCATTCTTTTTTTTTTCTCTCAATTCATCTCTCTCTCTGTCTCTCTCTCTGTCTTTCTCTCTCTCCCTTTCTTTCGGTTTATATGTTCCCGTTACTCTTTTTTCTCTTCTTCCCCACACTTTCTTACTTTCTTCCTAACCCTCATCCAAGTTCCTTGTTTCAGTTGTACATGATTAAACGAACTGAACGTACGCTAAAAAAAAAAAAACGGATTGCTCCATTATAATTCCATTATTACCACAATTTAGAGACTTTTGTAATCGGTTAACCTTAAAAAACAGGACCAAAAACGAAATGGCCGACCTTTTTCTTCCTTCAGTAAAGGGAAAATCAGCGACGAAGATACATCACGAGCTGCATTATCGTCAAGCTTGTGTGAAAAGACGCGCACTAATGACTGACTGAGAGCAGACATAGAAAAAGGATCAACGATGCAATTAGTGGATCTGTCTAATGCATAACGTGTATGCAACGATTCATGAGCTTTGACCTACGTTCAGAGAAAAATTTATTTCTTCATAAGAAACTTGTACCTTAAAAAACAGATAACAAATAAAAGATAAATTGATAGCAATAAGACGAGCTACACTGATATATATATATATATATATATATATATATATATATATATATATATATGAACCGAATGAGCAATATATGTACATAAATGTAGATACATACATACATACAGATATAAACAGGCTGAGATAGATAGATAGATAGATAGGGAAGGATTAAGATAGATATGAAAATATTGAGATAGATTGATAGCTATAGATATGAAAAGATTGTAATAGATAGATAGATAGGAAAAGATTACGATAGTAATGAAAATATTCAGAGAGTTTGATAGATATAAATATGAAAAGATTGTAATTGATAGATAAATACAAGGTTTGTGCAAAAATAATGTCGTTTTCTCATTATTAACATATGTGAGAAAATGACATTATTCTTGCACCAACCTAATAGATAGATAGATAGATAGAGGGATAGAGAGAGAGATAGGAAAAGTATATAATAGATATGAAAATATTCAAATAGATTGATAGATATAAATATGAAAATATTGTAATAGATAGATAGATAGATAGATAGATAGATAGATAGATAGATTTCGCCATAAATATCAAACATATTTTCTACCTGAACCACGTCGTACGCTTTAACATCTTTCACATATGTATTTTTAGGTTGAACGAATTTCATATTGTTGTTGTGATAAGTAAATATAATATTTATTCAAAAAAAAAAAAAAAATAAACCAATCAGAGAGTCAATGACAAAGTATTCTTCTCCAAATTATTCAACATAACTAAGATTATTTTTACTATGTAATGGTTAATGATTTTATGTAGTAAATTTCATTCATAGTTCTAGTAGGTAATATTGTAGTTTTGATTTTTAACGCAATACTAGAACTATCCGTAATTTATTAAATAGCACCAGCAAACAACATATTACATCCGATGCTTGCATCTACCAAATCTCATGCAAAAACTGTGACTGTGGGTGAAACATGTAGGACCGTAAAATCTCGTGTTTTCGAACATAAACGAGATATTCGCCTCGGAGATTTAAACAATGCTTTAGTTGTACACATAACTAAAGCAGATCATAATTTCGATTTTGATTCCGTGAAGATTTTAAAATATTTTCATAATAAAAATTTTAGGAGGATTTATGAAGCAGGTATAATATCCATCTCACGCACGGTGAATACTAGACCTGGCTTCTTTAATATTTCCCCTTTTTAAGCGAGATTAATGCTCGACAAGCGTACATATTAATTTTAGATCATAATAGATTTTTTTTCATTTTTCGTTTTCATTCAAAATACTCAAATTTTAGGAATACGTTTTGAAAGCGTCGCCCATTTGACGACAACGTGACCACGCTTAAACGGAAAGCTGATCATTTAAAATTTTCAGTTATCTGTTTTGGATATGTCTTGTTTTTATGTCCATCGTCTTTGTCATGTTGAACTGATCATGTTAATTGTATTTTAATGAATATTGTCCTGAAGAAGGTTTATTAAACCGAAACGTCAGACGTTGACATTTCATTCATATTAAAACAACATAATTGCAATTAAGGATTTTTGTTTGTTTTTTCCAAATATTTTTCTTCATTCTGTCGGATTTATATCCATTTATATTTGCTTATATATATATATATATATATATATATATATATATATATATATATATATATAATTATTTATTTAAAAATATGATTCCAACTCGCTACATAAGAGGTCTCATGTTTCAAAAGTTAAAGTAGGCTCTGTTCCATCTTCAAGCGAAATTTTTTTGGGAATGACTTATTTCTGAAATTTACGAGTTTTAATAGTATGGTCAGAATTGAAATCAAAAATTTCCATGGTAACATCAAGGGCGGATTGTTTAGAATCGGCAGGGGTGGGGTGTTGATAATTTGTATCAGTATAGAGTTACTTTCATAGATGCCGGGTCACGGTAAGGTGGGGGTGGCTAAATTTACGACGGGGGAAGTTTTCCCATAGTCTGGCTTAAGTGTCTACGGTGATTTATTTATTTATTTTTATTTTATTCATTTATTATATCTCTTTATGAAAGGGATTTGTGTATATGAAAAGGCCGTAACGTTTGTTATTTGACGACTTCATATAGGGTTATCAATTTTTGTAGGGTATTAAAACTATGTATATGGGCTATGGATTTTAAAATTTATTTTATTGTATGCGTGTTTTTAGCTAGTTATTCAGAGCGTAAGTTCGGTTGTGTCGGCAGAAAACCGTTAATTCTTGACTGTTGTTTAATAGGTTTTTATTGGTTAGAAGCTTAATAATGTGTAGTTTCTCATGGAGGCACAAAGGGCATGGGTCATGCCAAGTTTTGCAAGTTCTAGTCCTGTTAATGATTTTCCATTTTACTTTAGGTGTCCTATTTCTTTTTTCGTATCGAGTACTATTTTTTAAAAATAATTACAAAAATACTAAGGAACTTTGGATTATTTACCAAACCAGTTTCTTTCCTATTTTCTACAATATTTTCACACACACACACACACACATATATATATATATATATATATATATATATATATATATATATATATATATATATATATGTGTGTGTGTGTGTGTGTTTCTTTATGTTTTAGTAGTATAAAAGTCTCTCTGAGAACAAAGCGTGTTTCTTATACCTTTTCTTTTCAGAAATTATGTTCCATATTTGAAATATAATAATGCCCATAACGCTGGAATTACAAAATGGAGAATACATTATTCTTCCAATTCTCTTCAGTTATATACTGATTGAGAGAAATAGCAAAAGACATACCTTACTTGCATATATAAAGGACGAGAAATTGTGGAGAGCCATGATCACACACGCCCAGGAAGGGACATGGTACATAGAAGAAAATTACTCCGAGCTCTGCATAAGATCTTTGAGCACTTTGTCAAGCTGCGATTTACGTGAAAAAATTAGAAACCGGATCTGAAATGAGGATTAAAATATTTTTCTTTAAAGAGGACAAGGCAGACATGCAGGTTTTCTTTAAATTTACTGTAAGGCGTTGACATTTCTTCTTAAGCTTCATTTATTAAACGGTAGATAATTTGCCTCTTGAAATTCAATCATGTGAAGGAAATTGGTTTAAATAAATATTGCAATTAGAATAATATTTACTCCGTTTCCATGTAAAAATTACACACACACACACACACACATATATATATATATATATATATATATATATATATATATATATATACATTTCACATATATATATATATATATATATATATATATATATATGTGTGTGTGTGTGTGTGTTTGTGTTAAGTAAATATTTCCTCAAAGCTACAGTTTTCATGGATTTCTCCTTATACATATCTAAGACTCCATGCCGTATTTGAAGCTGATAAGTCATGGTTTAGTCTGCAGTATTTGCAAATTAAATTTGAAATTTACCTCTGTTGGTACAGTGTAATGTACAATTCTACTATGTTTATATTCATTTTTGTTCATTCACTAAATCTTTGTCTTTTCTTATCAGTTTAAGTCATCAATTTGCTATTGAAATGCCTACTGTATTAACGAGGGAAGCCAATTGCAAGTGTTCTTCCATTGGACAAACTTCTCTTGAAAGGTGAGAGGTTAAAGAACTGCTGGCGATATAAATGTGATGTAAGTAATTTTGAAGATGTTTCAGTGATTATCAATATGGCTGCCCAGAATTATTCAGAAATATGGGAAAAACAATTGGAGGAAAGTTTGAGAACATTGTACAGTATTAGAATTGAAGTTAATGAGAACAAGGATGTGAGCAAATACGCTGCATTTCAATAAGAAATAAAGTCGTTGTCTGATATATGTAGCTATTACTGTTCATCTCTCTCATCAGGATATGAAATACAATGTTAAGAAGTGTGACAGATATCACTCGGTCTGTAATTGTGATATAACAGTTCTCAAATGTGAGATGCAGTTCCTCCTTTACAAGCGAGATGAGAGGAAGATGAAAATTGCGGAGATTGACATGAAAGTGACGATTATGTGGGACAGAGTAACGCTAAGAGAGAAGCATGATGCAAACAGTGTCAGCAGAGAGCTTGATCAAAAACATTGAGATCTTGTAGCTGGATATTTTCCTTATGTTGATGATAATTCGAATGATTCAAGGGATGTCCCTCCTCCCCATGCTAATGCTGATTTTGTCCCCTATTCAAAATCTCTGACAGGCATCAGCTCACAAAATAGGAAAAGACTCCTCACACTTGCTGCTGCTCGTTACTGATAGTCGATTAGAGCTTATGCTGGAATTGCTATTACTACTGTTGCCTTAACTGACAATGTCATTAGCACAAATGATGAAAAATCAAATTATTGGACCACATAAGCTACGAGATAAGATACAAAAGTATTGATTGAAGAGACAAGAAATTCAAATATCCAGTTTTGAAAATATGACGTCACTCTATTTTGATAATAAAATGACCGCCACTCATGTGATGATAAAGATTGATGCGACCATTAAATGGAGTTCGATGATGATGGTTTAAGATCATTATGTCATCATGGTTGAGTCTGGCAATGTATATCTCATACATGTGACTGCCAAGACTGGACACGGAAAGCAGATTAGCAAAACTCGTGGAGAATAAACTAAACCAGCAGCTCATTGTATATATTGGTAGTGATGGAAGTAATGTAAATTTAGGATCAGAAAACGGAGCCAGTTACCATCTTGAAATATTATTTGATCACCGGTTTCATTATTTATTCTGTCAGCTTCACGGAAATGAGCTGACTTTCCGCGAAGTTTTCTCTCCCTACAATGGTAAACCAAATGGTTCTGAGCATCAGCGTGGTCCCATTGGAAAGTAGATCACGATGCTGTTGTCTGAACTGCCAGTTGTTGCCTTGAAGCCAGTCTATTTCTCTGTCCTGAATGAAGAATTAGTGAAATATTTCTCCTAGGATCAGAAATACCTGTATATGATTTGTAAAGGAGTTGTATATGATGACCTGGCTGCTATTGAGTCAGGTCCTCCCTACGTGTTAAGTTAGAATAATTTATGAAGTAGAATCCTCAGGTTGTATCTAGTAATATCAAGGCCCATTTACGAGCTGAAAAGAATCGTCATTACTATTGTAAAGTTCAGTACTTGAATATAGTTCTACATCAAGATGCATCCTTACTTAACACACGTCTCTAGGAAAATATTCTAATTCCTGCTATATATGACAAGCCTGAATATTAAGAAGAAGGAAATAGTGAAGACTGTCAAGAAAAATGAATACTTTGGCCACACAAATAAACTTTTTGATATGTGTGCAGATGAGGACATGTCTGTTAGAGAAAAAGCTGTCTCATTCAAAAGGAAAATTAAAGAGAAGAATAAGCAGATAAAAGAATGCAATGACAGATCTCATGAGGAAGAAGAAGATTCTGCTGCTGCTGTTGACAAGGATTTGTTGAACGAAACAGATGAAGAGGAGGACAGTGAAGATGGAGATAAGAATGAGGATGAAATTCCAGTCGTCAATATAATAAAATTAGTGACTCCCAATTTATATTTGTAAGCAAAAGAAACTGTCATTTCATAATTAACTTGATGATCGAAGCCTCCATAGATTGCTTCTCTATCAGATCATCATTTAATGACATTCTTGAGAAATCATTGCCCAATTAATCAAACACTACTCGAAAGACGGTCGAAAGACGGATAAAAGTGATGATGAAGCTTGCCATAAAGTGACGGGATACAAAGTAAGATATGGATATATTAGACAATGTTTATTGTCTAAGAAAATGATGTCCAGGTTCAGCAGAAAAACTATTTTGCTATTAAATTTTAATATTTTGATATGATGAACCAGTTAAATAATATTAGAATTAAATTGATGTCACCAATATGCAATATATTATTATTATGACAAATAATAAATGACATCTATATTTTGGTGTACAGTAAAAGTTGACAAAAGGTCGATCACAAAGTTGCAGGGAAAGTGATTATGAAATGATCTGAAATTTTACACTGGTGTCTACTACAGTCATACAAACGAAGCTTGGAAATTGTAACATGCAATTCCAAAAATATGTTTTTCTCTGGTTTCTTAATTATGATTTATTAATATATATGTATATTTGTGCAGTCTCTGAACAATGTCTTATATTTTCATATATACATATATATATATATATATATATATATATATATATATATATATATATATATATATATAGAGAGAGAGAGAGAGAGAGAGATAGATAGATAGATAGATAGATAGATAGATAGATATGGATATAGATATATATACATAGATAGATAGATAGATAGATAGATATATAGATAGATAGATAGATATATATATATATAGATAGATAGATAGATAGATAAAACTAGTGACGCAGACAAACCTACCCAGGTTTCACCTAAGTGGATCGTCAGGGAAAGCTGGCTAAAGAGGCAAAAGGGATAAAATACATATTTATAGGCGAAAATCAAAACCATACCATATCTATCTATCTATCTATCTATCTATCTATCTATATATATATATATATATATATATATATATATATATATATATATATATATAAAAATTACATTAAAATGAATCTCAAGTGTATCCTATTTTTATGTTTCATCAATTATAATGTAATTATAATTATAATATAATGTAATATAATTATTCTTTTAACATGTATGATTCCATCTAATCCTTTGTATTTTAATCCATTATTAATCTATATAATCTTCAAATTTTATTTTAAGTTTAATCTATGTTTTACCTTTTAGCAATTAATGTAATTTTTTCCCTTATATTGTAATTTTTTTTATTTCTAGACTATTGCTTATCTATTTATTTTAATTTATTCCTTTATCTTATTATTTAAAATATTCAGGTGTTTCTTGTTTATATACTAATAATGTCTTCATTTTTTATTATGATATTAAATTCCTTTGTTTAATATTAAGTCTTCCTTTTCTTAATTTTAATGATTGTTATTTTATGTATTTTTTTCTATTTGAAGAAGAGTTAAAATTCTAAACATATGCCATTGTTAACCTTGAACCGTTTTTAACTTCTGTCTAGACTTGTATATGTTCTTTCTTTCCTATTCGCCCTCACTACTTTGAAGTTTCCTTTTATTTTTCTACTTACCTTTTAAATGCCTTTTCCTTTATTTGCTGGTTGTTCCTCTGTTTTCCTCTCTTTTTTCTTCTTTCTTTCTATATTTTTTTAAATTTAACTTAAAAAACGTTATAAATTATTTTTATCAAACGTTTTAGTATTAACAAGCTCCATGGAATTTATCGCGAGAAAGTAAAGTGAGAGAATTAATATAAGTAAAAGTTTATCACTTAGCTAATTGATGTTAACTTCAGCACCCCGACTCCAGAGGTTCGTAGGCGCAATTTGTCCTTGCTCTCTTCAGAGCGTATCATCAGCAATTTGCTGCTTATACTTTTCGACTTCTATTATGCACTTATCATTGGTGTAAGTTGCTTCCGTGTTGTTTCTATTCATGTGTGCGTTTGCGAGCATGTGCCAATGCGCCCGTCTGTGCATGAGGACCGGCCAAAATGACAATTACCATTACTAGAGAGAGAGAGAAAGAAAGAGAGAGAGAGAAAGGAATATATATATATATATATATATATATATATATATATATATATATATATATATATATATATATATATATATATATATTTTCGATTCCCTCGGTAGTGGATGCGCACTGCTGATGAGTCCCAAATATAGGACGAAACGGCCGTCCAGTGCTTCCTGAGGTTTCTATCAGACTCGATGAATCAATTAATATAATTATCAAATCCTCCTCATTACTATGTATATATATATATATATATATATGTATGTATGTATGTATGTATGTATGTACCTCCCCGTCTACTCGTCATGTGGCATCAGCATTTGATTGCTAATACTTCCAGATTTTTCTTTTTTATATGCCATTTTCACTGGTGGAAGTTCTTTTTACTTAGTGTATGACTTTGTGCGTCCGTCCGCGATGTATGTATATATTCACAATATGTACTAATAGGCCATCAAAGTCAAGGATTTCGCAAAATGTCGAATAAAGAATACAATTATAATGAAATATTCAGTAACTATATGTATTTAGATATTCAATATATTGTTGCTTCAATTTATAATATCTAAACAAACTTATAATAGAGATGCTAACTTTGTGATTGCCAATTTTAATAAATGCACGAAATATAGTTTGGAGAAACAAAATATCACATATGACCAATTAAATCATTATGTTTTGCATGTTAATGTATTCTTTTTAACATTCTATAACATTCATCAGTTCTTCAATCATTGACGGTGCTTACTTTTCTATTAACAACACTTGAAATATATCATATTACGTCCCAAATTTCTTTGTATAAATATTATTTTCTGTACTCTTTTATTTCGTTTAATGATGAACGACAATTTATATTTTTTCCTGAAGAGGCTTGGATTAAAATGCATTAATTTCGTTTATTTGAAAACTGTTTTGGCAAGGGAGACAATAGTAATTTATTATGAGAACTTTAAATAGTTTATCTAAATATATCATAATCTATAGGTGTGAAGATGTTTTCTTCTTTTGTATATTTTTTTATTCAGCTTTGTCATCCAATACACTGTTTATATTCCATGACTAGATTCTCGTCGAAGTGCACCGAATATAACCCAAGTGGTTGATATGTAATAGTGACATGAACAAAGCATAATAATTAAGTCTTATATGATGTTATCAATTATAAAGAATTTCAATACTTGAAAGTAAATATTATACAATGATGTAGGGTTGTTTTGTGTTTGGTTTCCACTGATGTTATATAGTAAAACCAATGGAGAGTCTAACAAAAAGAGAACTTTTAATGTTCACAAAATCAATGATATATTACATTGATCTTGTCCTAACCTAATATGTTCGTATTTTATTAAATTAAAACACTCCTCATATACAAATATGTTTACATTGCTCACCTCGAAGTTCAGCGGAAGCCCGTTTATTACAGGGCTTCATTTCTGATAAATCAAATGGAAATTGCTACAAAGCCAAAACATTAACATGAAATCTCCAGTTATGTTCCTAATTACGCTAGTCAGATAGAGTCCTTGATATGGATGTCCTTCATGGCGCCAATCCCTTTCAGAAATATATAAACTGTCTGCTGTATACAACCGCTTTCTATGATCAATGGTTTTGAGCAAGTGAAATATGTAGGTCTTGTACAAGAGCATCGTATTTCGAAGCATGTGGACTGCCGCTTCACAATCATAAACTGTGCCCAATAACAGAAACCATATCACTTGAGGACTGGTACGATAATTTAATGTGTATAGCACGCGAAGGGAAAATAACGACATAATCATACTGTGGATGTTCCAAACTAGGTTTTTCCAATAGGAGACTAGGAAAGAAAGCACAATCAACACTGTAAATAGCGATAGCAGCACATTGAGTTGAGAAGCCTGTGTTCATTAAAAATTGTTTTAAGAAACGGATTTTATAAATTTCACTCTAGAAGTTTTCCTATAAGGAACCGGCTAAACCATTCTGTTACATATTTTAACTTTACATAAATGCGATGAAGAAAAGTTTGCAGATATGTCAATAGTTATCAAGATGGCCACACAGGATTTTTCAGAAATATGGGAAAGAGCGATTGAAGATAGATAGGCAAGCCGTACCTTTTCTTTTTCAGAAAACTATTTAGGTAAGGTTGCGAAAATTGTACAGAAAAGAACTTGGACAAAAAGCCGCACTTCAATAAGAAATGAAAACGTTGCTCTATAACAAAGTAGTTTCTATAGAAACATTCTTTTGCATATTTAGAAAGCAAAAATGGTAGTAAAATTCATTCGGTTCTAATTGAGATTCATTAACTGAAAATAATGAAACAGATAAGATTTTACAAGTTCAAGATAAGTAAATTTTCATTCAAATGAATGGAATCCGATTATTTCTGTCTTCAATGTTGGCATGAGGAATTATTATTCTCTTTAGTTTTATTTGGATTATTGTCCTCATACTTATTGTTGTTGTCATTGGTCATTGGTACAGACGAAATTAGAGTGGTTGTGCTTAATATTATAAACCCGGAATTATCTCGAATCCTAGCAAAGTTGTCCAGCAGCTGCTTGAAGGAGAAATCCTTTCCAAGTAGGAGGAAAGTCTCAAGCGTATGGTTTTCAAGTAGGTGGGCGTGTGATCTTCTTCCTCCCAGTGCAGACCCATCAGTCCACTCAATATCTCCAGTAAGCTTTTTGAGGCCATAATCAATAAGATGATCTTCGAGCACCCAGAAAAGAACAAACTCTTCAGCGATGAGCAGTATGGGTTTTGGTCGTCCCGATCCAGTGCTGACGTCCTAGCATCACTCACTGATGAGGCTCTTGACAAAAAAAAAAAAACACACACACACACCTCGAGGACCATAGCACTTTCGTCAAGGTGTGGCACAAGCTCTGCAGTTATGGAATCACTAGAAGAGTCTTCTCAATCATAAAATCCTTCCTAATAGGTAGGTCTCTGAAGATAGTTATTAATGACTAGTCCACCGGAGCCCTAGAGGTCAGCGCAGGCATCCCCCAGAGTTTTCTCTTTGGACTAACCCTCTTTTTGATGTAGATAAATGATCAACCTAAGAATATAATCAGATCATTTATAAACAGTTATGCGGATGATACGATTGTATAGGGGCGCATGGCCTGAAAACTTTCGATGGTCAGAGATTAGAGACTGATCTCTCTTCCAATCTTACACAAACTACCCAGTGGCGCAAAAACTAGATGGTTACAATCAGTGTCTTGAAGTACATTTCATCATCGCCGATGTGACCCGAACTATCACCAATCAGGATAAACGGAGGGCCCCCAGGTTAAGTATCATATCTCAAAAACATTTGGACCGCAAACTCACACTCATCCTCAAGTGGAACTCGTACATATGATCTATTCACAAGTTCGATAACCCAGAATAAAGACTGAGTTCACCAGTTTGAGTCAAAAGGTCAAAAGCATCGTGTGCCATCAAGAATCTCTCATCGCCACAATTAAACGTCGGAGGATGCAGTGGTTTAGCCACGTTACACGGCATAACAAGCCATGCAAGAACACCATGCAAGGCACTGTTGGAGGTGGATGCAAGCGAGAATCGCAACGCAAAAGCTGGTCAGACAATATCAAATAGTGAACGGGCATAGGAAAGCGGGAACTTATGTGAGTCACGACCAACAGATCACCTTCGAGGAGGTTGTCCATTTTATTCTACCGTTAGTTCCCTTCTAACGAATGAAGCAATCGATGGATTGATGTTACACAGCCCTAAAGTAGCAGCTGAAGATTACATTTTGTAACTTGCCCTGCTTTTGAGAATTTTTTTCAGACATTACGGAAACGAAATTTAATAGCCTTACGCTTTAAAACGATGTAACAAAAAGACAAGCTTTTTCGCATGTCTACTGTATATTCAACAAGGAATACTGGCTTTAATCATAATATTTAAGCTTCTTATAACAAACCACGTTTTATTCGGAGTTGGACTTTAGTTCTTTACTTATTTCTCAATTATTATTTTTTATTCCGTCCAGCAAGTTTTATTCATTGATCGATCACGCCAACCAACACGGTCCAGCATTATGGCATTAGCGAGGCATTCTTTTTCATAACGTAGCTGGTCAATGTAGGTGGTTACTGAGCGAGCAATTCGTTCTGCTCCATGGCTAGTTGTCCAGAAGAGTAGATCACATGCGAATTCTTGTTTTGCTCTCAGCATCCGAGTATAGATTGCATCAAGCTTCAGAAAGAAGTTAACTCTTGAATGCCGCATAGCCAATTTTACAAAGTATACAATAATAATAATAATAATAATAATAATAATAATAATAATAATAATAATAATAATAATAATAATAATTATTATTATTATTATTATATGTCCAGAACAGTAGATCACTCGTGAATTCTTGTTTTGCCCGCCAGTATTGTCATGGAGAATGAAGAGAATGGCAGAAGAGTTCCATAAAATTTATACTAATCTGTTTGATAATTCCTCTTAGTAACTAAACAACCAACGGGAAATTCCAAGAGTAACAAAATCACCAAATCATTATATAGAGCACGTTTCAGTTTCATTCTGGTGGAGTTTCATTCGTTTTGAAGCGCTCATTACCAGGCAGACGTTTTTCCATAACAAACCAAAGCAACCTTTGTAAAAAGACAAATAATTTTTGCGTACATATATATATATATATATATATATATATATATATATATATATATATATATACTTGATTTTTTAAAAATATAGTTTGAAATGGAGAGACATTCTGTTGAAATATTGTTTAACATTGTTAAACACTGTTTTTTCTGTTTTTCTTTTCTCAAATCGCTCTATTCTCTTAACTGTTAAAAATATTGCAATTGTTAAACATTTTCTTTGTTTAATAACAATAATAATAATAATAATAATAATAATATTGAATTACAGAAACACCCTTAATAGATTTAGAATTGTCATAAACATTAGAGAAGTGGAAAATGATGAAACTTATAAGTACCTAGGAATTAGCGAAGGAGATGGTATACAACATCCCCAAATGAAGGAGAAGTTAAGAAAGGAGTACTACAGGCATGTACGTCTGGTACTGAATAACGAGCTAAAATCAAAAAGTAGAATATCAGCCATAAACACCTTGGCTCTCCCTGTGGTGCAATACAGATTTAATGCCCTTAACTGGACTATAGCTGAAATTAAGCGAATGGACGCCAAAATGAGAAAGCTTCTCACTTACTACCGCATGCATTTTCCCAAAGCCGATGTTGATTGGCTGTATGTGCCCAGACCCGAAGGAGGCAGAGGATTAGTTCAATTAGAACTGTCCTACAAAACTACAACATTTGGCGTCGAAAGATACTTGGAAACTGCAGAATGGATGATGGCATGTGTCAAGGAACATGAAAGTAGTAAGCGTTTTTACTCCATAATAAAAGAAGCCAACAAATTCAAAATGGAGTACCAAAAAAGCTGACGTAGACAAAACCTGTACCCATCAGTGGCTACGTAGTGCAGAGTTGAAAGCTGAAACTGAAGGTTTTATCCATGCTGCACAAGACCAATGACTTAACTAGGAATTATCAAGCACATATACTAAAATATTGTGTTAGACGAAAATGCAGATTATGTGATAAATATCCAGAAACGATTGATCATCTTGTATGAGGTTGAATTATATTTGCACCAACTGAATATAAAACCCGGAATGGCAGAGTGGGCTAATATCTGCACTTGAAAATTTGCAAATTCTACGAGAAGGAAACTGGTATGAACACCACCAAGACCCGCTTACGGAGATAGGACCTGTTACAGTTCTATCAGGCTACACAATACACACAGACAGAACAATCAAAGGCAACCGCACAGACATTGTTATTAAAGACCTCAAACAAAAAAGTGTCCCCTTATTGATATGGCAGTCCCTGCAGAGTGCAATTTATCTTTGAAGATATTCAAAAAGCTGTCAAAATACAAAGATCTTGAAACAGAAATCTCAAAAATGTGGCACATGGGAACATCAACAATCGCTGTTCTAGTTGGAGTCCTAGGATTCGTTGGAAAAGATTCTAGTAGATTAATTGAAGGGATTCCTGGAAGCCAATGCCTCAAATAGATACAAAAAATTGTTCTGTCATGTACAGCCCACACTTTACGAAGGCCTTTATATATATATATATATATATATATATATATATATATATATATATATATATATATATATATATATATGTGTGTGTGTGTGTGTGTGTATGTGTGTGTGTGTGTGTGTGTGTGTGTGTGTGTGTGTGTGTGTGTGTGTGTGTATTGTTTTTTTTTTATGTCAATGGAAAGTGTCGTGATGTCATTTCTAACCTTAGGTCACTGGGCTGGACCCGGAAAGAAATGTGTAAACGCCAGAAATCAAAGGAAATAAAAGTAATGATAATCGCTATCATATCCAGCACAAATATGATGTTTACCCAAAATTTACGAGGAAAAAACACAACACATGATTATCATTAAATTCCAAAATAATGATCAGAAATTCCTAAAACAATAGTTACCTTACATTCTGATTTATTTACATGCTTACTTTGTTGGATTTCATTCTTTCGGAGATTTATGAATCTTGTATTTTATAGCTTATATTTAGTTTCTGATTATAGAGATGGCTCACTTTTTGCCAGTTCCTTCCCAGAAGAAGATATAGAAGATTTAATATAAGTTTTTCAGTATTTCAGAAAATATAGAATAGGTATATAGAATATGTATATACCTGATAAATCTAATCAAATTTCAGTTTTGATTAAGTAATTATCAGGAATTTACACAGCACCAGACAAAATTGACGCCATACGGAATACCTAAAACAATGAAGAATCTTCACAAATTTTGAGGTAAATTCTGCAATGTGTCGGGATAATTCATCCCTTGAGAAAATCTGTTGGCAAACAAGAACCATTGGGATATCCAATCACTGTAAACTCTGCCCTGATGAAGATTTAGCTAATATCGTTAGTGTGCCTCGTCTTGATTTAAATGTAAATCTTTGCCTCTTACTTGATGCTTCTACGTTTGCATTCAGAATTATATTCTAACTACGCTTCGCTGATCAGTGAAAACCAATTTCGTTATTTCGAAATTATCAGATACAGAAACAAGATACAGCACATTCGGTGGAGAATTGCTATCGATTTACTCTGCTAGTCGTCCTCACTTTCGTCATTTATTGACAAGATGTATCTTTAAGGTTTTAACTAACTACAAACCGTCCATCTGAGCTATGACAACTAAGACGGATAAATATTCCTCTTGAGAAATAAGATTCTTTGACGAAATAATACAATTCAATAGCGACATACGTCATAGAAGTGGCTACAGCTATTTACCCGTAGATGATTTATCAAATATTTCAGAACAGCTTGGATAGATTGAAATGTGAACATATATATATATATATATATATATATATATATATATATATATATATATATAGAAGACGCATTTTGTATCCTTTCACCGCAATCAAGGCTTTAAAATAAGTAAAACGCAGGAAGTTACAGAATGTTAAAAAATAAGTCAAAAAGAAATATATTAATAAGGAGAATACAATAAAAGAACACGAATTAAAAAAAACAAAAGAAAACGATTAACATTGAATCGAAATCTATGAATATGAAGGTGACCTGGAAAGAAAAAACCGGATGACAGTTCCACATGAGCGAATTGCGACAATAAAACTGTTCGTGTATTACTTATGGTTGCATGTAGTCATTTTAAGTGTAAAATGATTCGAACATACCGTCAATTTAGTACAGCTCTTAAATTCATGAAGTATATATGTGATATCATAAATGAAAAGTTATCATAACAATTACCATGAACATATTTATAGAAAAGGTACAGCGAAGCTACATTACTGCAGTAGAAAATTAACTGAAGCCGATATGCCAGATCAAGATGAAAATCATTGAGGATTCCACATTTGCATTAGATCGAATAGATGCAGTTGAACAAAAGAACGATTCATTCCGTTAAAAATCCTTTTTTTCTAGAACTACCTTTTTGTAACTTTTGGGCATCCAAATAAATGTCGCTCATATGTTTCGTTTGCATTATTTCTATTGCGACAAGTTTTATATACACCGATTATACATAAATTCCTATACCATATTAATTTGTTGAAGATATTGGTTGTTGACAAATACTATGTCCATTTCAATTTATAAAGTTAGCTTTGATTTTAAATATATTTCCATATGGTCTCCATAAATAATTAATATCAGAATGTAAGTTTAAGAACGTTAAAAATTAGACTAGGAATTTCAATCAGAGAATATAATATTTATTCATGCGTTACAATTAGTATTTGTCCTGGTTATCCTTCCTTGGTTATTTATTAAACTCTTGATATATTACACTTTCTTAACATTTGGCGGGAAGCGACGAAACCATACATGGTGTAATTTAATTATTAACAATTACACTTAAGTGATATTCATCAAGTAATAATGATTATTATATTATCACTAATAATTATTAAATTAAATTAAGCACACGACCGTATAAAATATTTTTAGAATGATTAAAGAAAACTTAATATTACTTCATATTTAACAACTGTACAATTGCATTTATTTGGGGACAACCAGACGCGAGACTAATTTATTTGTGATAAGTATATAAATGTATGTGTCGTGTTATTGTATATATTTAGTTATTAACTGTAAGTTTGCAGTCGAGTGCGCACTTTCAAAACATTTAACTTACTCTAGATTGAAAAAAGATCTACTAAGAATTAAAGAATTATCCAGTTTCAAAGAAATGTTATTCGTTAATTAATTTGTCAATGTTATTTTTTGAGAAAGTTTAATGAAAATATTTTCCGTTTAGTTAACCTGCTTATTTTAAATCTGAGTATACCACTTAAATATATATATATATATATATATATATATATATATATATATATATATATATATATATATATATATATATATATATTTTAAGCATTTCACCCCAAGCAAGGCGGGAAGCCACTAGGACGCAAGGAGTTACAGAAAATTTAGAGCAAGATCAGATAGGAGTGATAGAAGAAAGGGTGAGGGTTGTGGATAGATCAAGGCAACTGGAGATGTCGATTGACATTACACTTGAATAGCTGGAGATTATAGCTCACAGGGAAACAGGAAAAGGGAAGGGAGTTCCACAGGCGAGAGGAGCGAGACATGAAGCTATTAGAGTAGAAGCGACGGCTACATTTAGGAGTTTCGACAGTGAAGGGGTGAGAGCGGGATGCCAGCCTCGTAAGGCGCTGGAACTCATGACGTCTGGGAACCAGCGAATGCTGCTCCTCGGAGCAATTTCCATGAAAGTATTTGTAGAACAGACAGAGGGAGGCGACGGCGCGTCTGTGAGAAAGTGACTGTAGACGAGACGCCAGGGCAAGGCCAACTACATTGCTTATCCGCCTCTGGAGCCTATCAAGAACTCCGAGGCAAACAGAAGGGGCACCAGACCAATATGGCAGCAATACACCATGCAAGGGCGAATTGTTGATTTGTAGATCTGGAGGATCGACTCCGGGGAGAAAAACTTCCTGGCGCGGCTCAGGGAGCCAACTTTCCTTGCAGTGGACGAGGCAATTGATTCAATGTATTTATTCCATCTCAGGTCAGCAGTCAACGTTAGACCGAGCAGCCGCAGAGAGTTGTTCTCGAGAAGTTGAGCGTCAGACATTCTAATGGAGGCAAGGGAAGGATCTCTGTGGTGATTAATAGAGAGCAGTTTTGTCTTGGAAGCGTTGAAGTTGACCAGCCAATTCATGCCCCAGTTCACAATCGATTGGAGGTCCTTTTCGAGACGCACGGCCAGGGGAGTTTTGTCAGCGAGACTAGATTTGTTTTTGAGGCAGGAATAAATTGTGGTGTCATCCTTGTAGATGCCAACTTCAGAAGTTATTGCGTCAGGAAGGTCATTTATGTAGATAAGGAATAGAGCGGGACCTAAGATGGAGACTTGAGGAACACCTGCGTTCGTGGAATAGGAACTGGAGGAGAATCCATTGAGAACGACCTTCAATTTACGGTTTGACAGGAATGATCGTATTAGGTTATATAATCGACCCGTAATGCCATACCCTGGAGCTTGCGAAGAAAGCCGGCATGCCAAACCCTGTCAAATGCTTTGGAGATTCTAGTGCCACTACTCGGGCTTCCCCGTTATTTTGAAGAGCTCGGTAGACTGTTTCAGTGATGGCCGTAAGCACATCGGCTGTAGATCGGGCAAAGCGGAAACCCTATTGCTTGTCTGAGAGCAGATTATGGGATGTAAGGTGGTTAACCACGCCGGTATTGATTAGGGCTTCAAAGAATTTGCCGAAGAGGGGAAGGAGACTGATAGGACGGTAGTTGGAAGGGTCAGAGGGGTCGCCGGAGTTCTTGAAGACAGGAACGGTCGAAGAGGTCTTCCAGCAGTCGGGAAAACAAGATTCCTTGAGGCAGTAGTTGTATAGTTTAGAAAGGGCGGGCGCCCGTTCAGGCGCGCATTTCTTCAAGAACAAGGATTTATGAAATATCTAGATTACTTTCACGATAAAAAACCAGAGAAGTCAAATAAATTCAACATTGATTCAATATAACCTTAATCTTAACAAAACAAATGCATAAAAATAAACAATTATTCAGTATAGAAAATTTTATTTTTTAATATATTGTATACTTCAGTCGTGAAAGGAATGCCTATAGAAAGGATAACAATAGGGAGCTTGTAAATAGATGACTTGTCCATCTGTTCCAAAGAACATAATGGTAGTCACCAGTTATACAAGTAACTGAAGGGGGAATGGATGCATTATATATAATTATTTACAGATCAATATTCCATGTAAATATATGTGTAAATGTGCAAGATGAAATTGAGTAGTGTTTTAACTTTATGTAATCCATTAGGACAAATTTCGTTTTGGCGGCATAGGTTAGGCGTATATGATATATAGATTTATTCATGAACCATCAACCAATTTTTCTCATAGCAGACAATTTTGTATGTTGACTAATTCTTAAAGGAAAATAAGCATTAAATCTTTAAATTCGTGTCACATTGAATAATACAAAATATTTCTCATAAATTAGAATTTTGTTTAATTTCTCTCTGAATGATTTTAATTCCTTTAACATAAGTTGCCGTTAAAATTTTTATTCAGAAAGAAAAAAATGTAACTATTTTGAAAAGGAAAAAAAAATTCATTAAGAATAATAAATGAAAAAAATAGGAAAACAGAAAATGTTAATGTGTAACCGATTTCTATGTGAAGAACCCAAGTAGATGTGTTTCGCATTCTTTAGCAAAAAATGTCTCTCTGTCAGTTTTTTTTAAGTCTTGATATAATCAAATAATAAGTTAGTGTTTCTCGATAACGAACAAAATTTAAGTTTGTGATAAAAGATACGTTCTTTCTATGGTTACATGACAGAGAATTTAGCCTCTATTAGTGGTCGCGAAATCCCCTTAAAATATGCATGGTTTGGTTATATGGCCGGTTGTTGAATTTCATGTGAATATAATGAATTATATTAATGTTTTCAATTAATATATAATATGGTCCTTATATATTGAAATTTTATTAGAAATATCCTTGTAAACTTTTATTAATTTTAGGCTAGTATAACTTTCAGTTTCTTTTGTTTTTAAATCGAATTTACCCCCAAGCAAATCAATGAAAACTCTAAATCACAAAGTTTTACTGGGTGTGAATGAATTCGAAAGCAGAACTATTTTCAGGAGCGAGAATAATACAAGAACAATCAAGAAAACAGTAGATAACGATTGACATTTCATTTAAAATTTTGCATATCCAAGTTGGATAGAAAGCATGGAACCGAAAGAGAGTCCGACAAGCGAGAAGAGCGGGTGAAGAAACTGTTAGCATAGAACCTACGGCTACATTTGTGGTAAATTGAAGTGACATATTATCAATCTAGTACTGCACTTAAATTAATACATCTAGGTAACATAAAGAAGAGCTCAACCAAACAATTACCATGAAATACACAGGGAAGTGACAGAATAGGATATGCCAGGTCAAGACCAATAATATTGCTGAGTCTTCCTTGGATTTTATCAAGAATCTCTGAATATATTGCAGGAACATTGAACAATATGTGGCAGCAATATTCTAAGCATAGCCGAATGCTAAACTTATAGATATGTAAGATAGATCTTTTCTTTAAAATTATCAAGAAAACATAGTTTTAGATTCTTTACAATTAAATGTAAAAAAAATATAAAGAATAAATATTAACGATGAAATATCCTTCCTTTTTCATCATGAGAAACGCCAGTTTAGCGGAAAAAGTACTAAATATTTATTATTTAAGTATATATACAAATACACATAAATATATATGTATTCTATATTTTTGCGAGTACAGTAGGATTAGAAAGACTTGTTGTCACTTTATCTTCAGTAATGGTTACTAAGCAACCGAACGAATATAAAAATGTTGCTATATCAAAGCAAGTTAAAATATCAGATTTGAAATGAAAACTTACCACACACTGTACACCATAATAACTGCCTGGGAGGAAATATCCTCGTTTATGTCAGTATAAAATTGAAAAAGAAACAAAATGGTCAAATATTTTATAGTTACCAGAGACCTAGCGCGCACGTAATTAGTCATAAGTACGGCAACACTAGAAATAGTCCAGAAAATTGCTACTAAAAGACTGAAAGATCTGTAATTCAGAAGAATATTCGAAACCATTGAGTATTAGTAGAATTGCACTGACCAACTATTTGAATGTATTCAGTAAACTGACATTTGTTGGTAGGACAAGAGAAACCCTCTTTCGTGTTGTTAAGTCTGTTACCAGAAAAGGAATAAATTGCGGATTTCATTTGCTAAGGTATGACATACCTGAAGAATGCTTTTAATACGGATGGGTATAAAGGATTTTTTAAAAAATCGACAAAAGAAACAGAGGCTAATTATCCACAATGTTAAATGTGAATTAACCTTATTTAAATCTTAATTTTATTTCTTTTATCCTGAAATTAATTTTTCTTATATTTATCAGCATTTTTCTTGTAGCTGAGATCGGATGATTTTTTTTTTTTTTTCATATTCACTTTGATTTAATTACTAAGCCATATACTTAATAAATCACTTTTAATTTTCAACAAAATGCCAAGTCAATAAATTTGGTAGAACTGATGCTTTTTTTCATTTTAGGGAAATTTTATCAAAATGTTTTCTTCTAAGTACTGCCTACTCCTATTACATATAACGCACACAAGGACGACAATAACAGAGGGAAGGATAGTGGGAGAAGGTAACAGGCAAAGAGTCCTGGTTGACACTTGGATATACCCTTTCACAACACCAAGTTTTAAGTTTTAACTTAGTATAAGTCCCATTGTCTATTCTAAAAAGAAAGTGAAGAAAATAAGGTTATCCGGATTTATTATCGCATCTAGCTAGAGACATTCAATTTTCCATTTTTCCTGATTTTTCTTTCGAACCGGGATTTCTTACTAAACTATCAAATAAGGGAGAATCATTGGTACAAAATGTGTTACTATGGTAGAGCCCATTGACGAATAGGGACAGAAAATAAATTTAAATTAATTACATTATTATAGTAAAATATAGCTGAAATGTGTTGCACCATATATGGCGTATTCTATTTCTGTTGGTAACATTAATTTAGATTTAATATAATTTTGTATTAATCTCTTGGTAGTATTACTAAGATCTTGTAAGGATGTTTTGGTATTTGGTTGGTATTTTGAAATTTTGCCTTGATTATTTATATTTATTAACACCTTATATATGGAATATTTAGTCAACAGTTGCATATTAATTTACCAAGTAAGCTCTATAAGTTACCATTATTTACTGGTTTCTGAAGGAAGGTATTTATCAACTATAAAACATATAACTTGTCTAGCATTTTTTTAGATTAATACTCAATATTTCTCAGAAAATAAATGATATTGTCTAATGTAAAATAAGTATCCATTTACATATGCTACTGTTTAACGTCTTTTGCTGCCATGGATTTCAAATCTACGTGTCATGACCCATTTATGAAAAATAATTTTTTAATATTTGCTCTGTTTAAATTTAACGTACGTCATTTTCGATTGGCTGATCTGAATAAAGATCACAAACCTTATAACCACACCCGCTGTTTTTTCGTAAAAGGGGCTGTATTTTGCTTTTAAATCTGAATAAATTGTTCGCTCACGAATAATTTACAATCGCCAGATGAAATACGATGATATGCATCGAAACACGACTGCAATTGTGTAGCTTTTCTGAAATGTTTTCGGTGTAATAAACTAAAATAAAGAAGATTGGTCTACTATTTTTGAGGCCTCTTTTAAATTGAACGTTTCGAATGTTGGAATTGTACTATATTTTCTCTCATCTTACTCATATATATATATATATATATATATATATATATATATATATATATATATGGGTCGAAACCATGGTGGTGTGCGGTTACATAACGTAAAATTTGTTTCATCAATAATCCAACTAATATTCTGAATAATTCCATTCTAAACATAAAACGCCTCAATTAGAAAGTACCTTTTACCATTCAGTTATTCGCTTACGAACTGTTCGTCTGATATATATATATATATATATATATATATATATATATATATATATATATATATATATATATATATATATCATTTGTATATATATATATGTGTGTGTGTGAGATTGGAATATATATATATATATATATATATATATATATATATATATATATATATATATATATATATATATATATATATCTGAGAGAGAGAAAGAGATAGAAAATCAGAGACAGAGAGAAGAAAACAAATCACAGCTCCATTAGAACCCAATTAAGCACACACCCAAATTTACCCGACTCCATTAATACTAATATATTAACTGAATCCACCTGTAAAAAAAAAAGACTAAAAATAATGGAAGCTTTAATAATAAAAAAGAAAAAGCCAACTTTTAACAATATTAACTACAAACAAAACCACAATGTGCTAACCGTGTTCGGAAATTCAAAACATCCCTACCACACACCAAGACATACACAGAACGCACGCACTCAATAAGGCTGAAAAATCGAACCATCCTTGATAATGGTTAAAGGTATAGCCTAAAGCTCTCGGAAATATAAAACATTTTCAGTTCTTACACACTATTTGTCTAGAAAAGAAAGCTCTTGTTAGAACACAAGAAAAATTAAATAAAAAGCTTAACCGTAGTGCATTGTCTGTCGTTTTTAATGAAACATGCATATATATATATATATATATATATATATATATATATATATATATATATATATATATATATATATATATACATATGTATGTATGTATGTATGTATCTTATGCACTGTTATATTGAATAATATATATATATATATATATATATATATATATATATATATATATATATATATATATATATATATATATTCCTACCTTTTATATTTAAAATCCTTTCGAAAATATTTTGTACATATAAATTAATAGATTCTTTGTTCAGGCATCAAATTATTTCCCTGGCTTTTTTTAATATTATTCAACAATTCAGATAAACAAAGTTCTTCCCAATGAAAAAAGATTACGGTTTCTATTTGATGAATTCATGGAGTAATTTTTCGTTACTGTTCGTGCCGATAAATAAATTATTGGATCGAGTGAAACAAATTGAAGTTGTAAAGAACGATTAAATGAAAGAACTAAATTCCTTTTCCATGATTTGTTTGCTAATTGCCATATACAAAACTATAAAATCATCTGTAGGATTCTTTGCGAAGGAAAAATATATTTTCTTCTCTTCTAATAAGTTATCAAGAAATAAAAGATTTTTAAATTTTGAAGATGTCTAGAATCGAAAGTTCATAGGCTATTCATTTTACTAGATGCTGAAATCAATTTAAATATTGGCATTTTACGAACTATAGTTAATCCATGTATTTAAGTCAGGCGATCTTATATTTTTGCATTTACTGTTATTTTAACGCCTAATTCTTCAAGAAAATAATCAGATTTCAACTTTTGTGATCGTCCATGGCGTTTTCGGTGTTTGATGTCATAATCTGTTTTACACATGAATTGTTTATTAAATGTTAATGTCACTTGTAAATGTTGTTGAGGTTTGATGTTTTGGATCAATATGGATATTTCGATTTTGATTGATTTGTCTGTTACCCACATAAAATAAGATAGGGACACAACAACACCCACCTGCACATGCACACACATATGAGTAAAATATAAAAAAAGACTCAAATAACCTTAACTTGAAATACTTATTGCAAACATACAAGCAGGAAATTCTTTAACGCATTTTATGTGGAAAACAAACGAAAATTGCCTGCCTATGTGAAATGCCAACTGTTTAACACATACTAGTACAAATAAATAGTATAAGATTAAAAACAATGAAAACATAATAGCTATCAAAACATTCCTAATTCCTTAGTTCCTAACTTGTGTCTAAATAGTAGTCTCAGCATTGCTTGTACTTGACATGTGTCGCAAGTGTTTGGCCGCCATATTTAATCCAGCGTTTTATTTGGATTATATATATATTTACTTTTAATTTCCTACATTCTATGAAAAATTTAGCAAACATGTTTACACAATTGTTAAAATCTCTCCTGGTCATAGAATTTTCTTACGTTTAGCCTCACTTTGATTGATTCCCCCAATAATATCACTATTTTTATGATCTTTTCGTCAAACCCGCTTCTGATTTGTCTTCGACTTTCAACCAACCTAGAGGCTTTATAGGAAATCGGAATAAGTGCGATACGAACAAAGCAATGTGGGACGAAACTTGTAATTTGAAAATTGTATTTCAAATAAGAAGAGTTTATTTAACCTGAAAAGCAACGTTTCTGAAACTTATATCTTAATTTACCTATCTTTTTTTTTTTATATTTGTGTGCTTCTTTCCCTAGAACACTCATTGTCAAATCCTTTGATTCTTTATGTGTTAACAACGGATTAAACATGAGGGATAAATATCACTGATATTTCCTCTGCCACTGCATTGTTTAATAGAAGTGAAGAGAAGGCTGAATGATATTTCCTTTTACTTGATTGAATATCTTGTGCAACGGTCCTGTTTTCATATCAAAATTCCAGTTTAATTTATTAATAATGTAATGCCTGCTTTCATTTCTGTTCCATGTCGAACTTACATGTAATAACTAATAGAATATATCACGTAAACATTGCATTTATGTATTAGATTTGAATGTCGTGTTCGACAACATGGACTTCGACATCCTCCTACATTTTCTCTTCTGATTTGTATTAACATTGCTAGCCTACAGGACAGGAAACTTGCGATGGGATTTGGAAGAAAAACAACCGATTTGAGGATAATAAATTACACAAGAGATTTTACATTGACAGACTGTAAAAAGGATAGAAGGCCTACAATGGTGCTAGATCTGATTTCTTCAAAACAGTCAATCTTTATGTCTTGTTAGTTGTTACACTGTGTATGGTTAAGTATGAAATGCTTTAACAAAACCAGATGAAGTACGATTACAAGAGCAGGAATACCCCTTAGCAAAATGTACAATTAGAAATAATATGGTTATTACAAAACAAATATCAAGAGTTGAAAACGGGATTCCATAGTTTTGAAAAATAGATGTAAAGAGACAAACGAAATCTCACAAATGTTGACCCAGAAAAAGTCTTTAAATAAAAATTATTTCAAGCAAATGTATTAGGGAAATCATAATTAACCTATATAAATGACATACAAACATAAGCGAAGAGAGGGATGTTAGCTCCTGTCTACAAAATCGACATGACAGATAGGAAAATGAGAGCAAATTGGTGAGGCAAACTTATAGTATAAATACAAGTCAGAACATATCTGAGAAAATACAAAGACAACATTATCTTGAACTTTGAAATTAATATCAAAGGTACTCTTCAGACTAAGATAAATTTGAAACAAAAATAGTGTTTTTCAGATAATAGATTTTGTTGATGGTGTAAACCACAGATTTTATATTAAAAGTGCTAGGCAATAATAACAAGGAAAAAAGGAAGCGTGAAGATGACGGCTGTGCCAATCATTGTTTGAGCACTTCCAATAAATAAATTGGAATACTCGACAATCGGAGGGAAAAGCATAATTATTCCAACAACAGCATTTTTAATATCAACGAAAATGTTGCATTATTAAGAAAACAAATTTTCACTTGAAACCCATTGTCACCAATCACGTTTTACAGATATGAATATTCAGATACAACAAACAACAATAGCAACATAATAATAATAATAATAATAATAATAATAATAATAATAATAATAATAATAAAGCAATTTTTGAAGATGAAAACGAGAAAGATTTCAAATGTGCATTTTTAGCATGTAAACTGAAGAAATGATCGAAGTTATACACATTTTAAGACGTTGCTATGAGATTTGCGTGATACACGATAAACTGGAGACACTTAGATATTTTCTTCGATTTAACATTTTTGCCCGGACTTACTAAATACGTTGTTATTTCTCTAATGGCATGCCTGTTTAATTGTTCTCTCTTTCAGACTAATTATTTTTCTTTCTCTCTCCCCGTTTCACTCCGTCTCACTCTGATCACTCCTCACTCCTTCTGATAAATTGTTCTTTTTTATCTCTATTTATCTCTCTTATTCTCTTACTGTATCTTATTTTCTCGTCTGTTTGCACTCTTTACATATTCATTATACATGTGTCTGGCTTTGAGTTGCAACACTAAGTATCGCAATAAAACTTAAAATAAAACCTGACAGATGGCTAGATTATCTTTTAGTTTGATTGCAACCCAATATTCAAAACTGGTCCTCTTTCATTATACACATTTCAGTTTCGATGAGGGAAACGTGGACCTTTTACAGTAAATAAATTTCATTAATTATCCATTTGCACAAAATTTCGGCTAAGAACTCGAATATATATATATATATATATATATATATATATATATATATCGGGAACATTATTGTGGAAAAATGTATGAGTAAGTAGAAAAAGTTTTCTTGAGACACGTTTCGTTCTTTTGGACTTCATCAGACTATGTTTTTTATGTCGGTGCCACACACACGTGCATGAAAAAAAGATGGTAGGAATTTAATTTTTTTTAGCGAATTATGCATCGAAAAATAATTGATATTTATCTGTATCTCACTCATTTAAAACGTTATTTAACTCCTCTCTGTTAATTTTTAATGCCTACCTTCACCTTTAGGCGTTCCTGTTCTTCTTTCTTCTGTTACACCTCTCTCTAGAGCTTTCATACATTTCCCTCTCACACTTGTTTCCCAGTGCCACATATATACTCTCAATAAAATTTAATTTTATATATCCGGAGTTATATTTGCCGATTTGTTTTTAAATTTGTAGGTTTGATGAATTGGATCGTGATTACGATTCAAATGTAAAAAAATATAACCATAGATTTTGAGCGTTTTTTATTATATTCTTACTCTGTCCTGGACATTGAGTTCTACCAGGATTCTATCCTCTTGGATATATATATATATATATATATATATATATATATATATATATATATATATATATATATATATATATATATATATATATATATATATATATATATGGTGAAATATTGTAAGATATCTGATAACTACAGTAGATTTGCTCCCGGTCTCTAAAAACATTTATATTATCTCGAAGTTGACTATCTACTAACAAAAGTGATAGAAACATAAAAAATAAAGAATACAAATGAAATCGGCTAGATAATATATATATATATATATATATATATATATATATATATATATATATATATATATATATATATATATTAGTCTGGTGCAAAAGTAATGTCGTTTTCTCACATATGTTACTATGTGAGAAAACGACATTACTTTTACACCGACCTAATATATGAGAAAGGTGAGAATAGGAGAGAGTAAGACGATGAAAGAGGAAGTAGGGATAAATTCAAACGATGGTTATAGTACTAATTGTAAATGTTTTGACAACTTTAAAACAAAGCCAGAACCGAATCGCGTATATTTCATCTTTCCTCCCCAACCCTCATTCTTAGGAGGCTTTAACCGTCGTTGTCGATTAAAAAACAATTTTGGGTCGAACCATCACTTTAGCATATCCTTCAACAAACTGATATCAACAAACACTATTGTTTCACTCTGTAATCCATTTTCCTCTCCGACTTTTTTTATACGTCCCCACTTAAAATGTACCTATTTTTTTTTTCAAATAAATAGAAAAAAGGAAGTGATGTTCCTCGTGCGACCTGCTTACAAACAAAAAATTTTCATAACCATTTTGGTTCTCACCTGTCAAACTAAATGCAACAAAACGTAGTTGCATCTTTGCTGTGAGCAAATATAAAAACATATCTTAAAAATAATTATTGCTCTACTATCGGTTTTGACCTTTCTTTTGAATCAATGCTGTGAACGTTAGAATTTATATATTATTTTCGTTCGCCTTACATTCCTATATATATATATATATATATATATATTTGTCTGTGTGTGTCAGTGAGTGTGTATATATCTATCTATCTATCTATCTATCTCTCTCTCTCTCTCTCTCTATATATATATATATATATATATATATATGTGTGTGTGTGTGTGTGTGTGTGAGTGTATATATATATATATATAGATAGATAGATATATGGATATATAGTCTGTTTCATGCTAGACGCAATCGTCAGGCCACGAGTCGCCTGACGATTGCGTCTAGCGTGAAACAGACTTTCGTACATAGACCCATATGTTTATATATATATATATATATATATGTGTGTGTGTGTGTGTTTGTATTTATTTATATATAATTGTTTGTGCGCACCCGTGTGTTTCTCTGTGTTCCTGTCTGTGTGAGTGTATTATTGCTAAACATCATTGTCTTAATAATTTGGCTCTTTAGTGGATTACAAAAATTTGCTAGTTAACGCAAGACTAAATTCCGTTCCTCGTGACTAATTTTTCTTTCCTTTTTACTTATCTTTTTGGTCTCTTTTCTTTCTCTTGTGTTTCCTTTTTGTTTAATATCTTCATTTTTATTTTCTATCGTTTCTTTTTCTACCAATATTTGTTTCTTTTGTTTACTTCTTCATGTATTATTTCTTCTTTTTCTTTTTCTCTTTCAATTTGATGTCTATGTATTTTGAATTTCAAAACTTTTCGTTTTATCTATCTATTCTCTTTTTCTGGTTCTGCTGTCACCCTTACGATATCTGTATTTCTTTATTCTTGTCTCTATTGTCATATCTTTTCACTCTTTCCATCTTTTTGTCCGTTCTTTTTTTCTTATTTTATCCTTTCATCTCTATTATTCTTGTTAATCTTCATTGTCTCTTAACAAGCCCTTCTTCTTTTAACTCACTACCTTCTCTCTTTTCCAATTATCTCCACCTTCTCCATTACTCCTCCGTTTTTCTTCAATTTAAAAATATCCCCGCAGCATTTTATTCCTCTTGTCTTGTTTTTGCTCCCGACGTCTCCAATGGAACAAGATAAATTATTTGCAGCTAAGACAAACGCCATCAACCACCCAACACACGCAATTCTTCCACTCCTCCCGTTCCGACCGCCTGTCTGCTACGTTCATTTTCCAAGCCTCTCGCCCAACAGAATGTCCGTTTTTCTGGACATTCCTGCTAATTCACAGCCGTGTTATTTGTTGTCAAGTGTCTGCCTTAGACAAGAACTTGGAATCTGATCATCCCCCTTCAAGTAAACACGATTTTCCTTATTTCTAGCCACTGATCGATTTAGCTTTTTGTCTTTTCAGTAATGTTAAATATTTTTGGCCATCTGCAAGCAAGTCGAGTGCAGAGAGATCTCTTGAAAACATATTTATTACATTGATTTTAATTCTTTTTTGTTTATTTTTATTTATCGATATCATTCAAGTTATAACATATTATGGTTACATACTTTTTGCTTGCCACAATATATATATATATATATATATATATATATATATATATATATATATATATATATATATATATATGTATGAATATATACAGTGAGATAGATAGATAGATAGATAGATATGAACAAATTGAGATAGATAATGAACAAATTGAGGTAGAAGTGATAGATAGATAGATAGATAGATAGATAGATAGATAGATAGATATGAACAAATTAAGATAGATAGATAAGGAGCAAATTGAGATAGATAGATAGATAGATAGAAAATGAACAGAGGTGTCCGGAAACTAAAACAAATATCTCAAAACAACGTCACAAAAAAGAGAGACCCCTACCTTAATAAAAAACAACATTGCCCAATATCTATATTATAAAGAAACTCAAAATTGGAAGCCAAAACATGACAGAGCCATAATAATAACCAGGAGACATGTCTGGCGACATCGAAATGTTATCGTGAGTTTCACACATATTACCATCATTAGATTTTTACTACCCTTACAAGCCAAATGTTAGGGAAAGTAGGACCTCGACCTTTTTTCAGACAACATTTCATTTGTTGGCTGTGCAAAAGGAAGCAGAATCTTGTTGGTATGGACGCAGCGAGTTAATTCTTCAATCCAGAGCTTGACAACGGTGTCCATTATATCGATGTAAGCGGTGGCATTGACTATAAGAACCCGTTAAAAAGTAGAGAAGCATGATGTGCTACTCACTCCTCTCTTTCCACATAATCATCATAGACAACAGTAACTAGCTGTGCATAACAAGTGGGTAAACTACTCTCTCGAGTGTATAAAAATTCTGATACTTACCGGTCACAGGGACCCGTCTCTCCGCTGGTAGTATACAAGCTATGGCAAGTTTGGACAGTCTCTGACCAGCTATGACGAGCAATTTGTAGCTTAGACTGGCTTTGACCAGCTTGGACCAGCTAAGACCAGGTATGACTAGCTTAGACGAGCACTGACAAGCTATGACCAGCTAAGACTAGTGGCCTTGTGAAAACACTCGTTTCCACACGTTAAAAACCGACCTTCTGTAACAACCTGACTCAGTGGAGGGGGTCAAGTAAATACAATCTAGCTGTGCCTAACAGCATTGGTACCAGTGATGATGGAACAAATTTAATTGTCATTCTTTCCGTTCACAAAGTAATCTTTAATAAAGCTCTGATATGAGGGGAAAATCAGAAGATGATGGGCTCGTCTGTGTCCTCATTATTGTTCAGCAAACGCTTCAAACAATTTTTCTGAGTATTATTGGACCGCGTAAAGTAGGATTTGTATCTGATTCCTGACGGTGACGGAAGTTGCTTATTGGCAATAGCTGCCGTTGATTTTCTGGGACCCTTCATATATTATAGTGTAGGCGGTGGGTACCTATTATATATTTATCTTTTGACTAGGAAAGGCGTGATTAAGGAAAACAAAGACGCTGAAGGTTACTATCCAATGTGACGTGCACAATGCAATTTATATTTAACATAAAATAGCACATAGTATAAAATACAAGACAGAATATAATGATTCAAAACATAACAATTGAATTTATTAGGGTACATGTACATGCATATAAGCTGAAGGTTTGATAGAGTTATGTCTCTTAGATTTGGAAATATTTGTACCTGAGCTCATCAAGTGAATTAATTATTATAATGTAGTTTAGAAGAATAAGTTCCTGTTGCGTGTTAGGAATTGTGGATTGGTAAAGTTGGTAAGAGTTGAGAAGAGATTTTAGAGTTCGTACTTGTGTGAAATGGTAATGTTCTTTAACGTCTGAGCGCAAGGTTAAGACGAGAGTTCTTGAAGGTTACATTTTGGCAGCAAGGATTGAGACGCAAGAGTCGGAATTGACCAATCACCAAGCTAGTTTTGAGGAGATTAACCAATGAATGCTTGTCGCATGATTTGTATGTACAGTGTGCATATAATGCTGGTGGTAGTTGCCACAATAGTATGTTCAATACACTTCATTTTTTGTGACGTGAATTGACGAATGAACAACTGCAGAGAAAGTGCTAATTTCTTGTAGAAAATATTTATTCCTCCCAAATTCTTCAACGATGTTTTCATGTAATAGGGAGCGGATTCTCTACAACAAATTTCGATTTATAATGCATATTTATGAAGAGATATTTGTTACCCACAAGGATGTAACAAACATTCTTCATATTACGTTTGTGTTTGCTGTTTCTATTCACAGTATCAGCCTCTTTAAATGGATTCTAGTCATTTAATTTTTTACGTAGCATTATTATTTCCTTTGATTTCTGCTGTGTACACATTTCTTTCTCGTTCCCGCCCAGATGCCTAAGATCAGAAATGACATCAGGACATTATCCATTGACCATTTTTATTTTTGTATTTCTTTAAGACATGAGCTTCCAGGAATGCCTTCAATGATTCAACTGGAATCATTTGCAACCAATCCTAGGGCTACAACTACGACAGGGATTATTGATGTTCTCATGTGCCACATTTATGAGATTTAGATTTCACGGTCCTTGTATTCTGACAGCTTTTTAAAGATCTTCATATATACATTGCAGACTGCAGTGACTGCCATGTCAATAATAAGGCAGTTTTTTTGTGGTCTCTAACGACGCTGTCTAGGCGATTAGCTTTGTTTTGTGTGTGTGTTGTGTATTCCTATAAAATTGTTACAGGTCCTGTCTCCGTAACCGGATCTGGGTGGTGTTCATACCAGTTTCTTTCACTTTCCTTTCCATAAAATCTGCAGATTTTCCAGTGCAGATATTGGCCCACTCTGTCATGCCGGGTTTTATATTCAGTGGATGTCAATACCACGCAATCTGATACAAGATGATTAATTGTTTCTGGATATTTACCACAGAATCTGAATTTTCGCCTAAAATAATTTTTCACTGTATGTGCTTGATAATTTCTAGTTAACAAGCATTGATCCTTTGCAGAAAGGATAAAACCTTCGGTTTTCAGCTTTTAGCCCTGCGCTACTTAGAAACTGATGGGTACGGGTTTGTCTACATTGGTCTTGTTTTGTTTTTTTTAGGGGTAGAAGCGGTTTATTTTTTCATTGTTTCTGTACCTGGTCAGTTGCATTTGCTTTTGCCTTTCTTTTTTAAGCATTTTGCAGCTTCTGTCATGTATTCTTCCCTGATTGTATTTCTACATGCAATTGAAACTCCATTTTAACTTGTTGGTTTGATTATTGCGGAATGAAATCTCTTAGAATTTTCAGTTTCTTTGACACATATCGTCATCCAGTCTTCTGTAGTTTCCAGGTATATTTCCTTTATTATTATTACTTTTATGAACTTTTTTGTTTTTATCTTGCCAGTGATAACGAATTTTTTCTTTCATATTTTTTTTATTCCGTGATCTTTGTTTATTTTTTCCTAATTTCTAAATAACTTAGTAACTTGACTATCTCTTATTTCTCCTTTGAAGTGATATTTGTCTTATAACCTATAACAATCTTTATCTATCTGTAATTTGAATAAGATCAGTATCGATATTATTGAATATATTTATTTACAACATAATGAAGAAACATCGAATAGCATAGTAAAAGTATGCCACCAAATAAAATATCTATATTGTAAAATATTGTAAATTTTATATAAATAAATATATAAATAGTGTAAATATTACAAATAAAAACATTATAAACTGAAAAAAATTCTATGTATCAATGTATCTATGTAGCGTGATAAGTCTTCCATTCTGAGTCTCTGTTTAGAAAGAAGGTCTGGGCCTTTGTTTAGGAGATTATAATGTTCTGCAAAGGTGTTTAATTTTATTTTTAACCTACAGGAAAATGTTGCATTATTTTTGCATGCTGATGTAAGATAATGAAGCTTTTCATAAATTTTATGTTATTTGTTTCATTTTTGTGACTTTCATCATCTATTTTGGCTTTTCGAGTGTACTAGGTGTGCAATATGAAAGAATTGTTTAAATTTAAAATAATTGTTTTTGTGAGTATCATCTCCACCTCCAGGGACCTCATGCCATTCTTATATATATTTCTGTGTTTCCTTGACCTCTTACAATAACTTGGTAGATTACACACACACACACACACACACACACACATATATATATATATATATATATATATATATATATATATATACAATTACCTTTTAGTGTATTACACAATTAAATTTATGTATCGTGAAAGTTTGTTAATGTATTTGTGATACGTTTGATGACTTCGTAAATGTAAGAAATTTTCATGCCTTTATAGCTGAGTTTGCATATTTTGTATAGTTTGATTTTCGAATATGTTCATCGGTGGAGTTAGTGAATATGGTACATACTCTCTCACACACACACACAAACACAAACATTATGCTAAATCCGGCTTCTAATGCTCTGGATTAAGCAGTTCGGTAGGGAAATCGTTACTCTTGGGGCCTGTCTTGTGGGTTATGTATAATTGGATAAGTAGAGGCTCATACCTTGTTTCCTGTTTAGGAAAGGGTCCCGTGTCCTTTCCTTTTTCCAGGTCTAAAGTGTGGTGTTGATATGAATTTTTGTGATATGTGAGTATGGTTGAAATACTTAGGTAACTGGTTGCTGTTCCCGACGGGGGTTCTTGTAGTGCCATATCGCGCATTGAATGGTCTCCCTTCAAGAATCTCTGGTAGGCATCCCCGAGGCCACAATAGATTGCAGTCTACACCAGTTACCTTCATGCACATATTACATTAGACGACCGACGGAATCCCAGTCTTCGTTCTAAAGAAATATGCTTCCGAACTGGTTGCAGTTCTCTCCAAACTCTACGACTATTGCCTCGCCGTTTTCTGTTTTCCAGTTTGTTTGAAGCCGTCCTCAGTAGATGCCGTTTTTTTTTTTTTTAGAAATTCTGGAGAACATCCTGGCCTCTCTGACTATCACACTGTTAGTCTTCAAACAATTCCGTGCAAAGAATTCGAAGCTTTAATCAGTGCTGAAGTGGTTAAGCATCTTAACTCTCACGATCTACTCTCTGACAAACAATATGGCTTCCGTTTTCCCAGATTATTGTATATCAAGCTCTTGATAATAACGGCGAAAGTCGAGCTGTGGCTCTAGATATCGCGAAGGCGTTTGACAGGTTTTCGCACGCTAGTCTTCAACGTAACTTTCAGGCATCCGGTATTACATGGATGTGTGTTTGATTGAATCCAATCATTCCTATCAATTCGTGAAATGAAGATCGTTTTGAACCTGCTCTCTTTCAGATCCTTTCAAACGGACGTGGGTGTTCACCAAGGTTTCTTTCTGGATCCTACGCTGTTTCTAATCTTCAACAATGATCTCCCTGATGTTATCAATCCCCAAGTAGGTATTTATGCCTATGATGCTAACATTTTATCCTGTCTCAGTAGCAACAGAGTCAACCTAGCCTCCGCATTTGGAAAGGGGCCTCTAGTCAGTGTTAAATAGGACATTAAATTGCTCGTACATTTTAATGCATCCAAAACAAAACGACTCTCATTTAACCAACATAGATAAACACCATTGGAAAATTCGTAAACTTAAGGAATCAGCATATATGCTGGCCACAAAAATTCCCTTGAGCAGACCAAGCATAGATATGAATACAATATGGAAACGAGTAATAAGGAGTGTCAGAGAAAAGCGATAACAACAAAAAAATTGCAATATGAGCTCTAGTAAAAACTTGATATGATAACAGAAAAAATTGCAATATGAGCATTGATAAGAAATGATTGCTGAAGACATTAGGTTTATAATACACAGTAATTCATATGCAGATGTCCTCAAAGAGACATGTCACAGTGGATAAAGGAGTTAGTTAGATCCATTGACAGGACCAAAAGAGCGTGCGTTCAATACCCGGTTAAGGCATTGAAGAACTTTCAGAGGGAAATTAACATGGCACGTAGAACTAGAGCAGTGTACCCCAGTGAGCGAAATAAATCAATCGACATTCCAACCACCTGAAGATGCCAGAGCGTACGTTGTAATAAATATGGCGACAAAGATGAGTACAATAATCCAAATAATGTACATAATACCTCATCTACTAAACTGCCCATCTGGTGATGCTAGCCACATGTATAGCAACACGCTGCGGCTTCTTGGTTTCACCTTTTCAACTGATTGAAGTGGAAAGCATACATCGAATTAATAGCTACATCTACTACCAGGGAATGTTTTTCTTGCCATTTACAAATTCGTCCCTGCATTGAATATTGTTGCCATATACGGTCAGGTGCTCCTGCTACTCATCTTGAGGTTCTTGAAGAATCTTCAATGCAATCGATCTTGACTTGGCATCTCGACTTCAGTCACATTCTCACAGATCTACAAATATCTTCATAACTACTGACGTGGCCGGACAACGTGTGTTTAAGCGTGCTACGAGATTGTCATCTAGGTCCCACCATTTTACTATTGAATTAGGTAAATGAAACCGCCACTTCTACTCCAACAGTTTCTTTTCTCTCACTTCCCACCCGTGGAACTCCCTTCCGCTTACTTGCTTCTCTGATAAATACAATCTTCAAAATTGTAGGTTCAACGTCAAATGCTTCTTCTATCTTCTTGGACCCCGTTTAATTTTATCATTTTTGTTGTACAGTGGGTTAAAGATGAGGATGCTTCTGTTGCTTATTTTTTATTTCCTAATTTTATCTCAAATTTATTTTAATGTCGATTTCGAATCGTAGTTATTTAGGCGATATTTTACTATTTTGATATTGCCACTGAAGTTCATCGTAAATGTAACATTGCATCCAACTTGAAAATATTTTAATCTTCATGGTTGCATTTCAAAAGAACGCCACTAATAAAAGGGCCACGTGAAATTGTTCATTTATTATTTGCTTAATTTTAATGTAGTAGAATAGAACTAAAATCATAATAATTTGCATTGCTGCTATTTTTTCTCAGATATAAATGCTTAGTGAAATAATATTATAAACGAATGACTTAATTTTGGAGAGGCAAAAACGCATCAATATACCAAATATTATACAGCATTTAAGCAGGGTGGTAAATACATGATTTTATGGGGTCGTTCGGTGCAGTATAATCTGCGAAATCCACGAGAATCAATGAGAAATGGAACCGTTAAAATATCCTTCGATTCCTACGAGAAAATCTTTTAAGCGCTACTTTCTTACTTAGATGTAGTAGACAATATTTCTTCCGATAAGACAACAGCCCGAAATAAACATCGAAAGCCACATCAGAAAGCTTTAAATAGAATTGGTTTGGGGATAATTGAACGGCCTTCACAATCGCCTGACCTAAATTCAATCGAACATTTGTGTCAGGAATTGAAAATTACCGTTCATAAAATGACGCCATGGAATCTGAACGATTTGGAATGTTTCCACACATAAGAATGGTCGAAAATACTAGTCGAGAGATGCAGATGACTTATCAAAGTCTACACAAAATATCATTAACATTGATCGATGAAAAAGGAGGCTCAGAAAGGTTTCCTTTAAGAAGTCAAATAGTTACGCAAACTCAGATTATTATTACGGAATGAGTTGTAGAGAAGTACAATAATAATTAAAAATTCCTTATATTTTTAATATAATTATTCACTAATAACACTAATTTAATCATGATAATTGAAAAGATATTCACATTAAATTGGAATGATTAGTTGAAACAAATAAGAAAAATTGAATTTGCATGAAAATTATCTGTCTACTTATCCATCCATTTATCTATAGATAGATATAAATGTTTTATCTATAGGTAAATACGTTGAAAATTTATATATATATATATATATATATATATATATATATATATATATATATATGTGTGTGTGTGTGTGTGAGTGTGTGTGTGTGCGCGGGCGTGTGTGTGTGTAGACAGAAGCCTCTTTCACTCCATTTTCATTTCCCTTGTTCTCTCTCTCTTATATATATCTTATATATATATATATATATATATATATATATATATATATATATATATAGTTGGCATGATAAAATCCCTTATGCATGAAACGCGTCGGCTAAGAATAGTTTTTTCCAATGGTAATAGTTATATATATATATATATATATATATATATATATATATATATATATATAGTCTTCTTCAGATAGAGTGTTTCGGATTTCACATCATCATCAGTGTGGCTAGATATCCGATGCGAATTCAGGAACGAAACCCGATTGATATGATATGAGTCTCACAATCTACCGCTAAGCCTTTGACGCACGGCATGGATGAAGGTGAATTTAACGAATTTATGTTTAGATAAACAAGCCCATGAATGGAAAAAAAATATATATATATATATATGTGCGTGAGTGTGTGTACTTGTGTGTGTGATTGGAATATATATATATATATATATATATATATATATATATATATATATATATATATATCTGAGAGAGAGAAAGAGATAGAAAATCAGAGACAGAAAGAAGAAAACAAATCACAGCTCCATTAGAACCCAATTAAGCACACACACAAATTTACCCGACTCCATTAATACTAATATATTAACTGAATCCACCTGTAAAAAAAGACTAAAAATAATGGAAGCTTTAATAATAAAAAAGAAAAAGCCAACTCACAACAATATTAACTACGAACAAAGCCACAATGTGCTAACCGTGTTCGGAAATTCAAAACATCCCTACGTCACACTAAGACATACACAGAATGCAGACACTCAATTAAGCTGAAAAATCGAATCATCCTTGATAATGGTTAAAGGTATAGCCGAAAGCTCTCGGAAATATAAAACATTTTGACAGTTGTTATACACTATTTGTCCAGAAAAGAAACCTTTGTTAGAACACAAGAAAAATTAAATAAAATGCTTAACCGTAGTGCATTGTCTGTCGTTTTTAATGAAACATATATATATATATATATATTTAATGAAAAAAAAAAAATATATATATATATATATTTAATGAAAAAAAAAAAAAATATATATATATATATATATATATATATATATATATATATATATATATATATATAGGTGGGGAAATATGGTGTTACTAAAAACTTTCAATTCAGAAATTCAGTTATCGAAGCAAATATTCCTCACTTCCGTTCTTTGGAGATTTTCATAAAATGTCTTCTAGAATTTACATGTAGAGATTGAAGGGACTCTAGTGCATTAAGTAGTCATGGGTGGACGAAAAGGAAGGGAACACGAAAGAAAAGCGGAAGGGAAAAGAAATAAAGAGGCTATGGTAAGAGGATGAGGTGATAAGCACTAAGAGGAGATCAAATCTGGTCATAGAATTTCGTTAGGATGTAGAATTTGAACTTCAACAGTCCCCTAGGTTGCTTAGTTCGGAGTTTTAAGTAAGAAATAATAAAGAAAAACATTAATTTGCAACTAGATACAGTTAAAGTACAGGTATCTTAGGTATCTTTTGTTATATTTTTTTATCCTTCTAGGGGGAAATAGAATGTAAATTATATATGAAAATAAAACGAAAAATAAAATAAAATTAATACTAACTTTCCATTTCTATTAACGTGGGTCATTTTTGAACTCTGTAATCCTATTGTCCGTTCCACTGCAATTTGATGTAGATTTAATAAGACATTTAATGAAATTTTAGGTTTAAAAAGACCACAAAATGAGAACAATATTAGCAATTTATTTATTGTATGTTAGTAGGCATTTGAAACACGAAGAGAAATATTTTAAAGTTGGTATTTACGGACACACCTGTGCCATTTTTCAACGAGACGGTGAATAAACAAAGAAATATAAGACTTTTTTTATTTATTCACCAACCGACGACAAAGAAACAGATCGGAGTTAAAATATATTTTCAAAATAAAATCACATATTAAAGGATTAAACAGGGGTTTGGTTTTACTCAGAGAATAAGTCCTTCAACCAACAAAAGACAGTGTTCTACTGTATTCCTCGTATCGTTCAAAAAGAAGACAGGCGTGTCCGAAAATTCTGTTTTTAAAATCTTGGTTTTCAATTTAATCAAAAGGCTCATCCATAATAAATATCATTAATCTTACTGACAATGTTGTTATCATTTTGTTGTTGTTTTTTATTCCTCGAATTTCATTAAAAGGTCTATTTAATATCAACCTCTCTCTCCCTCTCCCTATATATATATATATATATATATATATATATATATATATATATATATATATATATATATATATATATGTATATATATATATATATATATATATATATATATATATATATATATAGAGAGAGAGAGATAGAGAGAGAGAGTGAGTGATAGAAAGAGAAAAGGAGAAATTGTGAGAGCGATAGAGTAAGGGGGATTGTAGGTGTGGATGTAAGTTTCTCTTTTAAGATATATATATATATATATATATATATATATATATATATATATATATATAATAACTTTTGCCATGGAAACACTGGCTCAATCAATCAAAAATATTTGCAAATTTAACAAAAGGTATGGCTATATTTCGCCACATTTTAAATTTCGATTTTTATATAACGTTTGGCAAGGTTGACGTGATGGGTGCATCCTTTACTTAACATTCCCCCACACACAGATAGATAGTTAGAAAGAAGGAGAGAGAGAGATGGAGAGAGAAGGGGAATGTTGAGTGAAAGAGAGAGAGAGTTATTAATAATCACAAACTAATGAAGACATTTATTATACAATAAAATCAGTTTTACGCCCTTCTCCTTGAATGTCACTGCACTTAATTCACTTGTGAATATTAATCACATAGCCTGTACATTGTACTGGAAAATGTCCCATCACAAATATTACCCTCTCTTTTCACGTTTGGGATGAAGTGATTTAGAGAAAAAGCCAAAGGACTAGCGAAAGAATTGTGTAAGACTATGTAAACACTTTAACATAATAAAAGAAAATATCTCAGGACTAGAGAAATCAATTTTAAATACGTAGCTGAGATCGTCCTCTGGAAAAGACGAATTAACAATATTTAAAAAAAAAAAAAAAAAAAGAAACAATTTCATGAATCTACATATAAAAATTCTTTATTTTTTCAATTTCCTTTCGATGGTAAGAGATTGGCATTTTTGACTGGAAAACCACTGCTATTTTGAACTACTACTGTTCATTGAATTACGACATTCCCCTACGACTTACTATTTGAAAACTGGTATCTCCCTAAACGTATTCGTAAAATGCACAATGCAAACCATGTTAGGAATTGGTCCGACATTTTATCCTTTTTTTATCGTTGCAGAAAAATTGAAAGTCAAGGTTTACTTAGTCAAATCATATATATTGACAATGATTATACAACGCGATCTATGTTCCAGATAAGCCTAAGAAAAATCTTCAGAACATAGAATACTGACTGGCATTTCATCCATATCGTACATCTCTAAAAATGTCGGTGTTTGTGCAAAGAACTTTTAAAGTTCAGGGTCCATAGTAATTCAGTGTCAGAAGAAGTATGCTATAAAGAAAGACGGAAACAACAGCAACATCCATAACTGACAATGTGAGGATTTTTGCACTTTTACAACTTCAAAAATGGTATTCCATGACCATTTTTAAGTGCAGGTGAACATTTTACCGGCAACTGAAATTGAACCTTGATATTTTACTTCATAACAATTTACATTAGTGAATAAAATGTCTGGAGATTTCCAGTGGAAAAGAAGAACAGAATTTTTTAAAAAATCATTTCTGGAAAAGGACCTGATTTCCTGAAATGAGAGAAAGCGTGTTGAAAAACAACAAAAATATTTTGCAATTGTATATTGACATGAAAACATAGACATGGCGACGTAATGTTTTGGGAGTTTATATTTGGCAATAATGGTTTTTTTGTATTAAGTTTTCAATGTATTTTCTCCTTTTATGTTCTTTTTATTATTATTATTATTATTAATTTGGGTGACATTAGTGAAATCAAACTTGTTTCGCATCGTTTCGATGCAAAACTAGAGTCAGATCGTTTGTGGGCTCCCGTACATAAACATTATTGCATTGTAAACAAATTATTTTATACATTCCGTCATTTATAAATTTTATGTAATTTTTGTTGGTGGTGGTTTTTGTTTTTTGGCTTTGTGCATTTTCTAAGCTTGTTTTTTTTTAGCACTGAGAATGAAATAATATGCGTAGTAAAGAATTTTGAATGGTTTTACAGTATATTCCTCTTCTTCATTTAGATTTTCCGGGCTACATATCCTAATGGCTCCGAGGTAGAATTCTATGATTATTCGAGAATTTATTTTGGCGATGTGGTGGGATAGAAGTTGATGAGTTAGTTTTTTTTGTGGATTTACGATATAATTTAAAATCTAATTTCTCATTGTTGCGTATTAATAAGATATCAAGGAAAGGTAGAAAATTTTTATTTCAAATTCGTAGGTTCAACCTTAAGTTTCATCATTATGTCTAATAGATTTGTATTAATAGGACCTCATCTATATATCTAAGGTAATTAGTGCTGTTTGCTATGATGTGTGTAAATGGATTGGTTGCTAAGAATTCTAGAAAAAGGCAAGCGAGAACACCACTAATAGGTGACTCCACAGGTAAGCCGAATTTTTGCTTGTAGAAATATTGTTGAAAGAGTAGAAGTAATGGTTACGTAATAGTTTGTATATTTTTAGAATTTCGTGGTCAGGTAGAGGACACTTTTCTTTGAAATTTTTGAGATGGTATTCTCAATATGTTGAGGTTTTTCGTGATGAGTATATTGCTGTATAATAATTTTCTATCTAAGCTCGCCATAACCATGTTTTCCATATTTACGTTTCGTATTCTCTGGATTAAATCATCCGAATGTTTGATATGTGATGGTCCATTATAACTATTCCACCTCTTTTGTCGGATGGGATTATAATGGCGTCTTTATTTCGGAGAAGATTCTTTAGTGTCCGTATGTCCTGAGTAGCTTAGTTTCATCGGTTTTTGTGAGGGTGGCTGTTAATATAACTTGTAAAATTTTTTTTCCGATTACCGATCTCTTTGAAGTTTGTGTTTAAACCGATTTAACTGGTTCTAGTTTGTATAGACGCGTGGCTGAGTGTTTAGAAGATTTGATTTCTGACCATGTGTCCCATCATCGTCGATTTGACAGGAAGGAGAGTTCCTGATGTTATCGGGCTGGAGTGAGGCGGGGACGATCCCAGCGTGCGGCACATTTGGACAGCGTCTGAAAACCATACCACGGGTTGACCCAAGCCTTGAGAATGAACTGATAGGGGCCGTCGATAGCTGTCGCAAGTCTTCGTGACCGAGGGTTTGAGTGTTCTGCTGTTGTTCAAATTGTTGAAATTTTAGATAAAATGATCTCTCCCAGAAACTGTAACTAAGGTCTACTCAGCATAGTTTCAGTATAAAACGAAAGTTGGACCTGTGGGTTTTGAACAAACACAATGGTGACTGCGCGATAGTTTGCAATAGGGATTAGCTAGCCGCCCTAGTAGACGAGTATCCTCGAATGCGAGTGGCTAGCTATATATAGTTTTTGTGCGATATTATTATTAGTTTTCGGGCGATATTATTATTAGTTTTCGGCTCCGGATTTACAAACTATATTTCCACAGCGTGACATTTTTTTCCCAGTAATGTGGTCTGGTCATTTGTGAGCTTTCCTTGGAGCTTGTGTTCTTCTGCGAATACGAAGAGACAGTCGTGGATATGTTCCGAGAAAATATCATTTGTACTACTTAAAACTTTAAAAGTGCTTTTTTTGGGAATTACTTATTCGACAGTACAGTTCAGTAGGAAATTTTTATGTTTAGTAGAGTGTAACCGAAGAGGAGAAAATTTTGTATGTGAAAATATAATTCTGTTTCTGTCTCTTTGAAGTGGTGTCTCTGTTCAGAGAAAATGACTTAATGATCAAATGCAAATCAAATATGGATCGGAGTTAGACAAGATGATAAAATTAAGGATAAATAAGAAACTTATATCAATCTAACATGTTTCACTTTTGTATCTGTCTATATTTCTGAGATGAGGTATTATGTACACTAATTACATCATTCGGACTATTGTCCTTATCTTTGTCGCCATATTTATTACAACGTTTCGGCCTTTCAGTATCTGTCTATATTTCTGAGATGAGGTATTATGTACACTAATTACATCATTCGGACTATTGTCCTCATCTTTGTTGCCATATTTATTACAACGTTTCGGCCTTTCAGTATCTGTCTATATTTTTGAGATGAGGTATTATGTACATTATTTACATCATTCGGACTATTGTCCTCATCTTTGTCGCCATATTTATTACAACGTTTCGGCCTTTCATTATCTGTCTATATTTCTGAGATGAGGTATTATGTACATTATTTACATTATTCGGACTATTGTCCTTATCTTTGTCGCCATATTTATCACAACGTTTCGGCCGTTGTACGCACCGGCTTCCTTCATGTGGTTGCAATGCCGAACTGAACCCTTTACTTCGCTCACTGGAGTAGATTCACGTGTTATGTTTAATGGATGTCAGTTATCAGTTATCTCCTGTTAATTTGCCTCTTAAAGTCCTCCACTGCCTTAATCGGGTATTGAACTCACACACTTTGGGTCATGTCACTGGATCTAACTAACGCCGTCTAAGGCCGTGTAGAAATTAGCAGGAGTTAACTCATCCTGTACATGACCCATGTATTTTCCTGTTAGTTCTCTTATTTGTTATACATATCTGCTTTTATCTTTGTATTTCTGTATCTTTACCCTGCTTACATTTGCTCTTAATTTATTTGTAAAGAGTCCTATATTATTTGCTATACGTTGGCGTTGATTTTGTTTCCTTTTCATCATGTGAACAGTTTCACCTGCTATCCATTTTTCATTTTCTATTTCGTAATGTGACACACATCGAGTTTCTATTTTCATTTTGTCCACCATATCTATTTCTCAGGCTTCCAACATATTTCTCCTTCAGATTCGGATAATTCAAAGGTTTGTCGTATTGGAATTTGGGTCCTGACTTGGCTCTCTCCATTTTCTGTAGTTTCATTCTGTTTACATATTGCAACGTTGTTGCTTCCTCAGTCGCCACTTGAGTATGTTTTCAATGTAAAACTACATTTTTGATTCTATTATTGACAGTTAATCAATTTAATTTTTCCTTTCTCTTTATGAGCTTCAGCATGTCCATATACCTCTCTTGGTTATTCTTGTAACCGGCGTTGGCTACTATCTTGTCATTCGCTGTGCACTCTTGGACACTTTATTCTTCGCCTACGAGTTCCCAGTCAAAATTTGCCAGTAACTTCAACATTTATCTCTTTGCCTACTTTGACACAAGTTGACACAATATAACACCAAACTGCCGCACATATATGGCCTCGCCAATATTCACAAAGCTGGTAATCCAGGGGTTCAGCATGACACACGCTGAGCATATTCCTAGGTGAGAAATTCAACCCACTAACAGTAAAGTCCTCATCATATGTTAGAAAGTCAGAATACTTAGTGAAACTGATACAAATAGCTCCGATCCATAATAATCGGATGGTAAACTTGGATATGATAAGCCTGTTCACCAGAGTTCCTACAGATGAAGCTCTCACATTGGTTCGGAAGCTTTTTTGCAGAACAAGCGTCCCAATGTCAGGAATGGTAGAAAGGAAATATAACACAACCTGTTGGTTAAATCTTTGTCACCATATTTGTCACGTTTCGGGCGTTGTACGCTCCGGCCTTCTTCAGGTATTTGGAATTTCGAACTGAACTGAACTGAACTGAACCCTTTATTTCGCTCATTGGGGTAGACTGTTCTAGTTTCACGTGCCATGTTTGATTGATGTCAATTATCAGTTATCATAATACCTCATCTCAGAAATATAGACATAATATATATATATATATATATATATATATATATATATATATATATATATATATATATATATATATATATATTAGACGCAAGAATATTTTTTTGATATTTAATGTACTCTCCTATTATTTACAAACCTAAGAGAATGACCTGGTGTTCATACGTAATTAAGGATACGGATAACAAGCGTTCATTTTAAAAAAAAAATTCCTAATTAGCTTACCAAAAACTTCCATCTAGAGTTTGGGAGGAAAACAAAGTCATTATTAATATCGAATTACGGTCAGCTTATTAATGGGAATATTAAAATAAAAAAAGTTTGTTCAACCGAAGACATTAAACAATGTTCTGTTCTCGCCTTTAAATATAGTGAGGTGGTTGTGTGCTATTGATGGAATACCTGTGGCAAGGCGATTCACTTCCCGAGGTTGAATGTCGACTTCTCGAAGATTTTGGTAGGCTGAGCCAAATGTTGATTGATATTTCCCCGACAATATTCAAATTGGTAAGTCAATTTAGGTGCTTGCTCGTTTATAAGTTGTGACTTGGGGCATTCTACCATGGACTTTATTCCTTAATATAAATGTGTGTTCCTGCACGCGCCCCAAAGCAAATAAATCTACGAAGATATAACCGCGTTGAGGCTCAGAGCAAATATTTACTTATGTATGTAAATAAAGACGGTGGGATGGAGAGTTGTTAGTTTGCCATGGGTGTGTTTAGGCGTGGAGGTGCAACAGTGTTTACTTGTAAAGATATACATGTTGGGCTGTCAGGATAACGTGTGAGAAAATATTTCATTGCAGATAAATACTAAAGCCTCAAATCTGAGATGGTTACGTCTTTCGTGTTAGCGAGTGCCGTTTTCAAACTTAGGTAAAAGATGGAATTTTGAATGCTGATTTTCAAAGTATGTACGCTGTCCCAACTTGAGCATTGGAACAGTTTGAATTAATTGTTATTTACATCTTTTTTTAAAGTCTGCTTCGTTCCGATTTAAGTGAGCATTTTAAATATTCGCTAAGATAACATTTATCTGGTAGAAATTTGAACTGGACGAACATGGAGACAGGATCGAACCCTCTACGAATCAATGGTCTCTGAGAGAATTTTATATGAATTTAAGGTGGGAACGTGAAAATCAACATGAATGCGACTAGAAAAATAAAATATATGTAACCTGGAATAGAAAAAATAGATTCCATTTATAATTTGGAATAAGCGACAGTGATTTACTAAGGTGTTATCGCATACTAAATAACACCCGTTGCGCAATATGAAATGGAGTCTAAATGTTGCCGCCATTATTGAATGCGACAGCTGAGAATTTAATGAGGTCTGCAACATATCCCATACATGCTCATTAGGGACTAATTCTAACGAGTGTGTAGGTTCAACAGGATGTTAGACAAGTGTTCCAATCTCATTAAACTTGTGGATGATAGAGAGTTGACTTAACCAATTTCACAAGCTTTCATTGATAACTACAATAGAAAACGAAATCACCATATTACAGATTAACGAACATCTTGCAAAACATTCTATTAACAGGCTGGATCTAGAGCACCCATGCAATCTCCTCACATACGAACTGAATCATCTTTCGGAAAGAACTAGAAATTTTATTCGGCTGACCAGACGACACGGCGTTAATCATGCATTATTCAATGGCGATGTCATATGGTCGACAGAATCGATAAACGATAACGTCGTATCAATAATGATATCCTTATCGCTAAACAAGTGCGTAATTCTATGGAATGCTGTATATGATGTCAGTGAAAAATGGGGGAAACGGTAGCTGCTTTCACTTGGGTAGGGTTTTAATGAAATGTTATACTTTTTTTCTTGTTTTTTAAGAATTTCACACCAAGCAAGTCAGGAGTGCCACTAGCACGCATGGGGTTACAGAGAGTGAGAGCAAGAGTAAAGATGTGTGTTTGAGGAAAGGATATAGAGCAGACGGGGATCAAGATCAAGGCATCAGAAGATTTCGATTACATTTTAAAATTTGAAGATTATAGCTATCAGGGAAGCAAGTAGGAGGGACGGGAGTTCCACTGTCGAGAAGTGCGATTGAAGACGCCCTTGGAATAGAAGAGGCGATTACATTTAATAGTTTCGACAGCGAAAGGGTAGGACCGAAATGCCAACCTAGTAACACGCTTAAATTCATGCATTTGGGGTACCAGTAAAAGTAGCTCCTCAGTGGAGTTGCCATGAAATATCTGTAGAAAGGTCGAGTGAAGCAACATAGCGTCTGTGCGAAAAAGACTGCAGATGAGTTGACATATAGACAAAAAAGTGCGCATATTGCTTTAGGACAATCTATACAAATAGAAATTAAAGTATTTTTTTAAGCATTTCACTCCAAACAAGGCGGAAGTGCCACTAGCACGCAAGGGGTTACAGAGCAAGAGTAAAGAGAGGTGTTTCAGGAAAAGATATAGAGAAGGATCAAGGCATCAGAAATGCCGATTGTCATTACATTTGAATATTTGAAGATTATATAGATCAGTAAAGCAAATAGGAGTAAAGAAGTTCTAATTTCCGGTAGTACGTAAGAAGAAGCTGCTGGAGTAGAACTGGCGGGTACATTTAACTGTTTCGACAGTGAAAGGGTAGAACCGAGATGGCAACCTTGTAGCAGGCTTAAAATCTTGCAGTTGGAAATACCAGTGAAAGCAGCTTGTCACTGTAGCTGCCATGAAAATATCTGTAGTAAAGACAGAAGGAAGCTACAGCAGGTCTCTGAGAAAATGACTGTAGAAGAAATCATGACCTATCACATTGCATATCCATAGAGTTTTTTACAATATGAAATTTTATATTATTTTTTATTATCTACTAACATTTGTCCTATGATCATTGTTGTTTTTAGAGGTTCACGTTGGTGTGATGATATTTGTGAATTTCGATAAAAGACAGAGGGAAGCCACACATACAGTTCCTTCTTTAAATTTTGACAAAAACCAACAGATAAAGATAAAAATAGTTATTCATTTCTTTAATAATAAAATAAAATATTTGTTTGGATTCTTGCGAAAATTATAAAAAATCTAATCAAATATTTTATTTATATTTAAGGAAAATAATGAAATATTTATTAAAATATTTTGTTTCTCTTTATTAAATAAAATACACTTAATAGTAAGTCTTGGTTTGATAAGGTCAGATTGGAAATTGACCTGTAATCTGTTGCTAACTGGAGCACGGAATGGCTTGTGATTTTAAGGCTTCCAAAACATACCGGCTCTTTTTTAATCATCTGAAATAACCCTATTACCTTCAATCAACACGGCTGATGCTAACATCCAGGTGTTTGATTTATTGCACCTTTATGGGCGAAATTACGATAAATCACATAAACAAAGGGAGTGTATGTAAATGTAATGCAACAAGTTAGTATGTCTATATTTCTGAGATGAGGTAGTATGTACATTATTAACATTATTCGGACTATTGTCGTCATCTTTGTCACCATATTTATTACAACGTTTCAGCGGTTTTATGCTCCGTCCTTCTTCATTTGGTTGGAATGTCGAACTGAACCCTATATTTCGCTCACTGGGGTAGACTCTACTAGTTCTACGTGCCATGTTTAATGGAATTCAGTTACCAGTTATCTCCTGTTAATTTGCCTCTGAAAATTAACCGGGTATTGAACTAAAACATTCTGTGTCCTGTCACTGTATTTAACTAACGCCTTTATCCACTGTGTCATGTGTGTCCTGTGGCACAGTGGATAAAGGCGTTACACACACAAACAAACATATATATATATATATATATATATATATATATATATATATATATATATATATATATATATATCAGTGTGATTAAAAAGAAAAGAAGAAAAAATAAAACAAGACGAATAGGAATTTATAAACTGATAAAGAGAAGAATGAAAGAGTTTATCATTGAACTTTCACACACACACGCACACACACACGTATATATATATATATATATATATATATATATATATATATATATATATATATATATAGATAGATAGAGAGGGGAAACTGGACATCTAACCAAATTGATGACCTGTGATACAGCAAAACAGTCTGTCTGTGGATGACAATATATATATATATATATATATATATATATATATATAATCATCCAAAGACAGACTGTTTCGCCGTATCATAGCTCTTCAGCGCGTCTAGACGTCCGGTTGCCTCTGGGAGCGTTCGTTAGGCAAGGTCGAATTTACTGCTTATAAACTTCAACCTTGCCTACCGAACGCTCCTTTGTGGCCTAATCGGTTAGGCACGCCCGGATAAATGGCGGTTCCGTATAGGATGCAGGTTCGAATCCTGTCAAAGGACGAATATTTTCTATGAAAATTTCTCGGACATTCAGGCCGGTAAATCTTATTTAATACTGTTTATTATAAACAGAGCATTTACTTAAATACTTGTATCTATAAAAAGAACGTTAAACATAAAAATGTCTTTAATAAATAAATTGTCGGACTTTGTCCATTTCTTATTTTTTTATTTATTTATATTTATTTATATATATATATAT
>OZ010584.1:118603297-118698234 GCA_963932145.1 Acanthosepion lycidas | reverse complement strand
ATTAAAGTTTTATTTAAAAGAACCGACAATGTCTGTCTGTTCAATGTTTATTTTTTTATTATAATTTTCCAATTTTCGGATAGGTTGTTGAGTAATATATTCGAAGCTGTGGATAATATTTCCGAATTTCATATTTTATTATTTTTGTTCAAGTACCTTCGACTATGGCACTCATTATCAATAACGAATCCCGACGAAGAAACTTTTAAAAACAAACAATATCCTGTTTATGATAAGATTTTTGAACGTATCCTTTCCCTGCTCTTAGCAGATTTTACAGTAATGGTGAATATGAATGAGTCGTCTGTTTTAATTTAGCAGAAATTACATTTGAAACCCGTATATAAGCAAGATTTCAGCTTTCGATATAGTTACCCACTGTCATTACGCTTATTACCCACTCTCCAGACAGCAATAAAATCGTACAACGTTATAATTCTGTACCATAACAATATATATATATATATATATATATATATATATATATATATATATATATATATATATATATATATATACGCATATTTATATATATATATGATGAGCCAAGGGTAAAGATATTTCCTGGCGAAATAAATTATAGCCGATGGACTCTTAAAGTTGTCTATTTTCATTCTTTATATAAAACGTTGTCATGGACTAGGACAGAACGTATGCATTAATTATATGACAGGGCGATTGTAATGAAAGTGCTTTGAGAAATACTTTACTCTATGAATCAAATGAAAATCACGATAAAAAGCATTTTCATTTTTCCAAATATCTCTATTAACTTTAATATTAGTAACGTGGTTGGTGAGTATGATGGCTACCTGGAATCAATGAAGACATTGTGTGGGTTCAGCTTGGGAGAAAAAGTATATAAGTCAAAACTTTTTGTTCAGGTTTTCTAACTTAATATTTGCACAGTTATATGTACATCACTTTTCTCTTTATCGTGTAAAAAAAGTAAATAGTTATCGTTCTTTTCTTTTTTAGTACCTCTTACTATACTCGTTTTCTTGAAGAAGGTGAGATAATATTTTTCGCCAACTGATCCACAATGCAATATGAATTTTCCTAATATTTGTATTGTAAGTTTCATTCTATATAGCAATGCATTCAGTATACTCTTTGCTTTCTATCTTGTTTCCTTTTTGAAGTTTGTTTTGTTTTTTTTTTCTTTTTGAACACAGCAGAATTTATTTCCAAATAAAGTCACTGTAAAATGTAGGCATATATCTCGTATTTTTATCTTATTTGCATGTATACTGTTGTCATTGTATTAGTAGCTAGTTAAACAAGGCCACTTTTATAGGACTTTATTTTTATTTTGCTGTTCAAGTGTATGAAAGAGAAAAGGAAATGGTAATTGCGTGCCACTCTGAAAATTGGACAAAGAAAACAAAATGTTCTTAATTGGCTACTGACATCAGCAAGAGTCAAATACCGCTCCACTAAAGAGGAAGAAAACTTCATCTCCTAAAATTTCTCTCTCACACGCACAAACAGAAACGCGCGTGCGAGCAATCACTCACGCATACGCACACAGATATCACACGCGTGTGGGTGTGTGTCACTCTGCTCTGCGCGTATGTCATGAAGTCCGCGACATTCATGCCAACTTTCTCTTAAAATCGGACATCATTACTTTTGTCCAGGATTGGCTACACACGCACATCTACATCACTTCGCACACTTATATACTGAATATTTTATTAAATCAAAAAGTTATGCACAGAACTATTTGAAAATAATGTATAATTTCACATCTTAAATATTTCAATGTATATTTGTAGATATGCATTCGTGGTGGGGGGGTTAATTTGCCTCTTTATATTGATCATATATTAGTTGCGATTTATAGAAGCCTGTTTAATTTACTTATGTGGCTTTTTATCTGATTTCCCAATCTATTAATCAATTTAAGTGGCTTTTTCAACTGATTTTTTTATATCGATCATTTCTTGTGGCTTTTTCATATGCCTCTTTAAGTTGATAATTTTATGTGGCTTTTACTGTTTCCTCACGACAATGATCATTTTATTGCTGTCCCAAGGATACATGGCACAGTGGATAAAGATGTTGGTTAGATCCAGTGAATAAACCCAAACATTTGTGAGTTCAATACCTGGCCACAGCAGTGGTGGACCACAAACTTGGAGAGTTCAGTTAAAGGGAAATAACCGAGACATCTGGAAGAGGCATAACACGTGGAACTAGAACTATCTACCCTGGTGGACAAAATAAAGGATTCGTTTCTAAATTCCTATCATCTGGTGAAGGCCGGAGCATATATATGCATGGTACTAATTAAATTGACAGGTAAGCTCATGAAAAATAAGGATTTTTTAGGAAATTATTTAGACCTTATTTCGGCCGTGATACTTGAAATAATTGATAAACATTTGTTATCACTTTATAAAAGAGTCCTTTTTATAATATCGATACAGGTTTGAATCGATCCCTGAATTTTCCAAAGTTATTTTCCTTAGATTCTTTGCGTTAGAAAACAGTATTTTTCAGCAAGTTAACAAGAAAGATTTAACTTAAATAACAGACAAACGGACATATACATTTTAAGCAAAGATCATAAATTAATCAAATTATATATCCGTTCATACTTAATTTAAGAAATAATTATGCCCGTCATTTTTTCTGCGTGTGCTTCTGAAAGAAATCCCATATAATTTTTTGAAATTGAAAAATATGTAAAAACTATGCAGCTATCACTGATGTTAGCACATTTTTAAACTTGACATTTGTAAATAACAGCTAATTGACTTGGCCTAAGTCTAGCAACTCCACAAAGTCAGAGATCGATTTGACACTGCAAAGATTTATAAACAGGACCCTAGTTCTCAAATGATAACAAATCAATAGTTTTCGATTATGACTAATGCCGCCACATTAAGAAAATCTAAAGAATAATAATCTCCCCGAAAATATTTTCTAAAATTACTCCCTATTAATCATTTCCCGTATATCTCTCCGCGTTTGCCAGAAACAAGCAAGACTTCAAGAATGGATGGTATAATGTACACAACAAATGCGTGATGGGGTTAATAAATTGGTTTTCAGAACAAAACAAACAAACCCACTTACAAAATGGGTTGTGGAAGATAAGGAAATAGTTATTTGCGAAAACCTAAAATAAAATATATGGATACTTCTCCCATTTTGGCTACATAGACTGTGAGCTGTCTTCTGAGCCAAACATTCTTGTTCTTTCCACTTTAATCTTCTTTTCGCAGAAATCCATAGTATTTATGCATTTTTCTGTCAATTTAAGTTGATGTTTAAAGTAAAATATCAGATCGTCAAATGCTTTTTCCATACCTTTATTCTAACCAGGGGTATCTGAGTGAGAAACATAATGTGTTTTCCTCCACTCTACGGGAGAGGGACATTGTCACACATAGAAATAAGAATGAATTGCAACAACTAATTGAGCGTGTAGCAAGACGTCAACTCGCCAAAAGAATCCAAAAACCGGCGGGTTGTACGGCATGAATGATGACATGCTCAGATCTTTCTTCCATTTCTTAGTCGATGGAATCACTTTCTGGCAAATTCTTCAGGCTCGCTGTGTAATCGAAATTTTGACCGACAAATTACTCGAAACAACTCGTCAGGTGAATGTAAATTCTTAATGGATGAGTTAGTCGGCACCAGACATTCAAACAAACTTTCAGCTAAATCTCTTCTTCCAAAAAACCCATCCTCACTCTGAACGAATGCTCCAATATTTCCAAATCTAAGCACTGAAAATCTATGTATCGAGGACGCTTGAATGGGGTTCGTTTAAAGACGTAACGAAATTTTCAACTTGCTGGGCCAATGACAGTTCGAAACTGCTTAAAAATCAATGTCAATACCGATTCAAGGAAAAGTCAACATAACACACGACTGTCTCTCTGATCACAAAAACTTATAGAAAGCAATACGCATGGCATGTAATTAACTTTCAAAGTTTCCATGTTTCCGTTAATCAGTCGTTTTATGCCTCTCACACTGTGAACAGGGAGTGGAAGCAAACACCAAGCTCGGATATTCGATTCACAGACAAGCGAAGCTCAGAAAATCTGTAAAATATCAAATGGAATTACCCTGCTCCTCAAGGGCAACCGCTTTCGAAGCCAAGCCTGAGCTGAAGCTTCGACCATTGTCTGCACATCAAACCATCTCTTTCTCAGCTGGAGATTACCGTCAAACTATGTCCCAAGAATGCAGACATTGGAATTAACTTACCAGATGACAATGACAAGACGCTGGGTGTTGAACAGGAAATTAAGCTGGAATATTGAAATGATGTTCTACATCATCCAGTCTGAAAGGTCTGACATCCTTCATTATTGTCTGATTAATAAATTCTGTCCGCAAAACAAGGGAAATCAGTGTACTTGTATTTTACATATACGTTTATTATTGCAAACACTGATTTCCCATACAAAATGCGACAAGGCTTCGATGCCATCTGGGGAATGCATTTTCTTTATGAGGATTTCTTGAATGAGCAGACCAATAACGGTTATACAAACTGTTTAATAAAAAAAAACAAGGCGTCTATTTCAAATACGAAAAATCGAATATAATAACATTTGAATTAACAATTATATATATATATATATATGTGTGTGTGTATGTGTGTGTGTGAGTGTGTAAAGTGCTGAGACTAAAGTCGTGTAGCAAAAGTCAGTTTCATGCCTGAACGCAATGACGTGAAAATTGCTTCTAAGCATGAGATACCCTGTGTCATCACTCCGTGTTGACATGTGTGTCCGCAATTCTCTTATTTACATAGGCTCTATCCTGGATATGGAATACATTTACACTATAAATATTGCATACATTAAAACAACTGAAACGATATTTTTAATACACCAGGGAAAAAAATAAAAATGAAAATAAAAAATATGGAGAACCTTTAACTTAGCAGATCAATTGATTCCACTACCTTGGTTTCCCTCTTACGGTATCCTCAGGCGATTTTTAATTATCAATTGACCTTCCTACACTTTACTTTTTTCAAATACACTGAACGCTATATTATTATTTTTTAAATAAATAAACAAACGCACAACGTTGAGTCTGATAAAAGGGAGGAGGAGGATTAAAGTAAAGAAGAAGAAGAACAACAACAAGAAGAAGAACAAGAAGAACAAGAACAAGAAGAAGAAGAACAAGAACAAGAAGAAGAAAAGGTGGGGGAGGAGAAAAGCAATGGTAACATAAATAGGTTGGTGGCGGTTAATTAAAATATACATACTTTTTTTATTCAGTCTCATATGAACGAAATAGGATTTTTTGAATTATGCAACGGCTCAGGATTTCGGATCTCTGGTTCGAAAGTTTTTGTGGATCCGGAAATATCATTATTGCTAATTTTTCCTGTTGAACCTCTCCCAACAGGAAAAATTAGCAATAAAGTACATATTTTATGAATTGTACAAAATTCCAGTGCATATTCTTATAGTCCATTAAATGTGTCATATTCGTCATTTCAGGACGACTTGATCTTAAAACAAACAAAACGTTTCGAAAAAAGTGATTTCTTCTAAATTTTCCACATAGCTGCGTATATATATTTTTTTTTTTCCTTGCTAACAAATTGTAGGTAATTTCCGGAGAACAATAAATGGCGGAGTAGACCAAGTAGTCAAGACAATAAAACTTCGTTTACTCCTCTCTGTATGGTTTTCAGTCGGTATTTGCTTATACATGATTTTAACAACCAATAATCCTGGATTTATTTATTTTATTAAAATTTTACAATCTCTCTCCATTTCTCTCGAACTGTATGTGTGAGTGTGTGTGTGATTGTGTGCATATGTGTGTGTGTGTGAGAGAGAGAGAGAGATAGAGAGAGAGAGAGAGAGTCACGTCTTTCGTCATGTACAATTATCACCACTTTCTGGCCATGTCCTTGACCATGATTCAGCTTATTTGAGCTCAGTGTGGCACGAGGCCAAAGAGGAGACATTAGCCTCTCAATCATATGTTCCATGTGTATGAAAGTTTGCAAAACATCTGCAGGCCTCAGGAGACATATGCATCACCATAAACTTTGAGAAGAGCTTTCTTTTACTGAGTCCACATTTGTCGTGGCGCCAGCGACGGGAAAGTGCCCCATGCCATATATATATGAAGAAATATAGTTTTATGGTGTGCTATATTTATGGGATAAAGTGCTCAATATTATAGATAGATAGTATATAAATATAAATATAATAGTGGGTATTGAAGTTAAAACTCAGAGGCGACAGGCTGTTTAATGCTAGACGCAATCGTCAGGCTGCAAGTGTTAGATTTTTTCTCGATTATATATATATATCGGTCAGTGTTGTATTGTGGCTGATCCATTCTGGTGGTTATTTGGGCGGGAGTGGCTTGTTTGATTATTTATTTGTTTACTTATTTATCTATTTAAGTTAATTTATTTTACTTGTTTTGTATTTTCATTTTTTATTTTATATATTTATTTAATCGTTTCCGTTTTCGATATTTTATTAACGTAGTAAAAACATTGGGAGAATTGCTTAGGTCGCTTTTTTAATAGTTTATTTTGATTTGGGAAGATAATTGAAGCTATTAAATCGGTCAGATTCTCCAAGTTTTTAATTTTTCACCCAAAACAAAGCAATGTCATTATGACGCAAAAAGTGAATAAGATAATAAATAACGCTAACAAGAATAAAGAACAATAAAAGAACAGAAATTAAGAAGAAAAAAAAATGCATTTAATTTTTTGAAGATTCATTTTGACTGGAAAGTAAGAAGCCGAAAGAAATTTCCACAAACGAGAACAGCGAGAGAAGAAACTATTACCGTGTAACTTACGGTCACATATAACGTTTCCAAAATGATGAGATGTTGCTGCCTATATTACTGCGCTTAAATTAATAAAGTCTTGGAAACACAGGGGAAAAATCTCCAGAACAATTACATGAAAATATTTATAGAAAAGTTACAGGTAAGCTTTACGGTGGTAAAGATAGTATATTTATATACTATCTATCTATGATATTGAGCACTAAAGCCGAAATATCAGGTCAGGACCGATAACATTGCAGATTCTCCTTTGTATTTTGTCAAGAATATCTAAATACATAGCAGAAGCACCAACCCAGATGTGACAGAAATACTTAATGCATGGAGGCCTGGTATACTTATCAATGTGTAAGATATATTCTGGCGAAAAAATTTGTCTAGCATTACACAGCGAACGTAAATTCCTAGCAGTAGATCTAGCAATTCATTCAATGTAATCTTTGCACTTCACGTTGGTGAAAAACATTAACATGAAAAGACGCAATGAGTCACATTTCTGGAGTTTAGCATCTGACATAATGTCGGAAGAAAAAAGAATTAAATAGTTAATTATTCTCTACATGTATCATTGTCTGTCAGAGGGGATATACTTTTGGGGTACCATTTGACGTTTCTTTTTTCTAAATTGGCGATATCTTCTCACTGACATATGTGTTCCCAATAGATTTTGTTTAACCCAAATCTACACTAATGCTCCTGGCTCATACGGCCTCTTAATGAATTTTCTGTAATCCAATAATTAGCCTCAAGGCAAATCTCTGTACATCGAAGATCCTTTGAGTTTCTGCCAGGATTCTTCAACCTTTAGACGACCAAGAATTCCCAGGCTAACGAGTTAAATCAACCTATTTTCCTTCTCATAGATTTGTTGCCAAGTAAGACTGAAGAGTACAGTGTGCCCAATTATATAGTTGGTGGGTGTAGAAAAATACAATTATACCTTTTTCAAAAGTACTTGCTCAAAAGTGGATGTAACGAGCTGTACAGGAAATTGAACTTTGTTTGCTGATGCCGAGCCGCTAAATACTACACCAGCTACACATCCTACGGTAATGGGATAGACACTTATGAGAAGGAAAAAATTCTGAATTCAAACTAGTCTGAAGTATGGCTCAACAAACCAATGCTACTGAAGTTTCAGTATATGTATTGCTCCTACGACCCTGATGAAATACAGGACGAGTCATCGTTGTGGTGGCCTTTGTAGAATAAGAAATCTACAATGATATTAACAAGCGGAAATCAGTGTAGGATGATTGTGATACACAAATTTTTCAAGTGGGTCAGCAACCATGAACCTGTAAAAATGTGTGTAGTCCTCTGGACTTAACTACTGGCCATTGATACTTGCAGGAAGTCAACAACTATCTCAGCCACAAAACTCTCTTTGTGAGGCTTCCGTTTAGTGTAGTTTTCTTTTTTTTATCGTCGCTAATTGATTTCTTTTCAGTTTTTATGCTTCTGTTTACTCATTTCCTGAAACCGGATCATTGATCATAAAATCTTCATATTATTTTTTATATCCATTCTTTTTTTAACTTTGGCTTTTCTTTTTATTTTGTCTCAATTTTGCCAGCATATTTTTCCATTTTCTTCTTTTCTTCTCATCTCTTTTCATCTCATCTCTTTGTTATTTCTATTTCTTTTTTTCTATTTCTTTTTTTCTATTTCTTTTTTTCTTCTTTTTTTTATTTCCACGGCTTTCTTTCCTTGCATTTTCCCCGCTTCTTTCCTTTTTTTTTTTTTTTTTTTTTTTTTTTGATATTGCGCTTATTCCCTTCATTCTGTCTATTGTCTTCTTTCTTTCTTTCTTTTATGATTTTCAATTTTTTCTTCACTGCATTTATTTCTCTTTCTTTCTTTCTTTCTCCTATTCTTGCTATTATTACTCTTTTTTTTCCTCATATATTTCTACTTTGGTATTTTTCTTTTCTTTTACTCGTTTATTTTTCTTCTATTTATCTTTCCACATCATTTTCATTTTGCTTTTCTTTCATAATTTATTTAAGGATTTATTTTATTTGCTTTTTTATCAATTCTTTTTTTTCTTTTTTTTTTGATTTTTTTATATAAATAAATATATTTATATGCATTTCACTAAATACATTTCACTTTCTGTATTCTCAAATTTCTTTTCTTTTTACTTGTTTTTTAGACACTACTCAATTCCTTCTATTTCCATAACTGCTCTTCTTCTTCTTTCGGGGTCAGCCGTATTTTTACTTCCCTCTTCCTTCACCTTTTCTTTTATTCTTAGTCTTTCATTGACATTTTTTTGTATTCACCCCCTTAATTTCTTATTCATGGATATTTCAAATTGTTCATCCCTTAAAATTTGATCACTTTCATTTCTCCCTCGTTTTTATTCATTATTCATTGGTCTTCGTCCACTTAGCTTTACTCATAATTTTTTCCATTTCTTGTAAATGTCTTGCTTTAGATCTCCTAACTTGTTTCTCACCACAAACCCATAATCTCAACAAGGTTCAAAACGTAAACGAAACAAATTAATTACCAATAACCGAATACAAATAACAAACTACGAAGCGGTACTCCAAAATGGCAGACAGCTAGCGAAAAGATTCACACCCTGCCTTAGTCACTTTCATTTCTCTAGCTTCCCTTCTCATTCGCCCTCCTCTCTTTTTTATCCTTCTCTCTCTCTCTCTCTGCTTCCCTTTACTCCCTCTCCTTCTCTTATCTTTCTCCCTCTGGCCCTATATCACAACTTTTATCTTTCTTTCGTTCCTTCTTTTTCATCTATCTCCCTCTCTATAACTATTTTTATCACTCTCTCTATCTCTTTCATTGTCTTCTCACTTGATTCTTACTTTCTCTCACGCTATATTTTTCTCTTTCCTTCTCAATTTCTCACTCCCTTTTCCTTTTTCTCTTTCGCCTTTTCTTTCATTCTTTCCTTCTGATGACAATCAGGAAATGAGGTTTCACAATAAAAATAAACCAAAAAATGTTTGACAATGTCGTAGCCTGTTTGTCGCTGCACAGACAGCAAGGTTTAATGAGCGTGCAGGGTGTGACCTTTATGTGGTAAACTGTTATGGAGACAGAGAAACCCCAGGAAAGAAGCCTGGAGAGAAATGGACTGAACAATAGCTTGAAGGAGTTGCAGGCATATTTTAAACCCGTAGGAAGAGGCGATCGAGATGGTTATGAACGAGTGTCAAGGAGAGAATTGGAAAAGGAGAAAAAAGGGTGAAGTGTATGTAGGGTGGAACAGACTATGTGGGGGGGTTACCTTGTTCGGTAAAGCGGAGCAGAATTTGGTTATATGATAGAAAAAAGAAATGTATATAGATTAAAATGGATTATCTATAGAAAATGTCATTAGGATAGAAATTTAAACTTTTGTGAGTTTGATACAAATATTTATTATTCCAGATATGTGAAATAAACTAAGATTAAAAATTATTAAGGAGAAAGGACAATAAAAGGATGGGACTCAACGAGAAGGAATATACCGATTGACATTGCGTTTAAATTTTTGAAGGCCAAACTTGACTGGAAAACAAAATGTCAGAAGATAGTTCCACAAATGTGAAATGCGAGAGAAGAAACTGTTAACATATAACTTAAAGTTTTGTCTGGCAGTTTTAATTGTAAAATGACGAGACCTAGCTGCCAGTCTGATAATATGCTTAAATTCGTAAATCTGAGGAAACAAAGATGAATGTTCCTCACAGCAATTGCCATGAAAATATTTATAGAAAACTATCTGGGAATACACATTACGGTAGAAATGTTACTGCAGCCAAGATACCAGATGAGGACTGATAACATTGCAGATTCTTCTTTCGATTATATCAAAAAGCACCCAAGCAGATGTGTCAGCATTATTTAATGCATGGACGAATTGTGAACTTACAATTGTCCAAGATAGATTGTGACAAGATTCCTAACAGCAGGCCGATCAATCGATTCTATATAATTGTTATTTCATATCAGTGAAAATGTTAGCCCGAAAAGGCGTAATGAGTAATTTTCTTGGAGGTTAGCATCAGCCATACCAATGAAAAACAAAAAAAATTCCTTAAGACCATTAAAAGAGAGCAGTTTTGTTTGGGATGTACGCTACAAGTCAAAGTTTGTATTCAGAGAAGAGTAAATAAAAGTGTGGCAATACTATTTAAATATATATAAGGCAACGTTAACTGAAGTTAGTTTTACAGACTGAGATTTTAAAATTTAGACGAACTTTATCGTTAACTCTGGATTTTAATTACAACGATTTGTCTAATACACTCTTCTTTATTTGTTGCGCGTATATTACACTTGATTTATCATAAAAATGTTAACTCACAAACGTGATTGATTGCAATCATTTTTTTATTCTTTATTCTTTTTATTTTCTATTTAAGGCTAAAAATCTAATCAATCAATTTAAACACATGGCTTGCCACCAGTCGTCATCGTTTCTGATATGTACCACAATTACTGATTGGAAAATCTTCGTTATATTAGAAGGATCTCAAGCTAAACAGTTTTCCACATGTAATTTGCAAGATGACTTTATCGTGTTATTGCTATTCAAGCAAAATTGCGATAGGAGACACTGGCGAATAATGGTGGGATAAAGATGTGTCTTGTCAAAGCTTTAAAATGGAAGATGCGCAAGAAACAAACCGGAGTTGGAGGACAGCTTGTTAAATAAGGACAATTCAAGAGAAAAACAAGGTATATTACAGACTCTGCAAACAGCAATAATATGTATATGCTTAGATGTCAATGACTGAATTTAATTTGCTTGATAAGTAACGATCGAACAAAATCGGAAGTAGACAATAAAAATATCAAATTAAAGATTGACGCATTGATAGCATAATCAGCGACAAATTTCTGTACAAAATCAGTGACTATTATCTTCGAGATGACTTGAAGTCTTTTTTAGCTCAACCATGACATAATCATAGCAAGTAACAAGTGAAAAGCACAAGAAAAAAGATAATAAACTATCAATGAAACTGAGCCTGATGACTGAAAATAAACGCGGGAAAAACGGTTTCGCTAATTTTCTTAATAAAGATAATTTCCAATTCCTTTATAAATAAAGATAGAAAAATTTTTTTTTATATATGATTTCCTCATCAGTCAAGGTTACTCGTCGTTGTTCTTATATTAGGTTGGTGCAAAAATAATGACGTAATAATGTCGTTTTTTGACGTTAAAAATACGTCAAAAATGACGTTATTACGTCATTATTTTTGCACCAACTTAATACTTGTAACGTTTAGGCGTCATACCTTCCAGCCTTCTTCAGGTGCCTATATTCGTACGCGGTGACCTCAGAATTTTAAGCCGAACTATTTGTTCAATCCAGGTATGTTAGATTTTTATCATGCGACTTTCCCAGCTGAGTGGACTAAAACGCATGTTAAAATACATCGGGTACGCCTGTGTTGCTTGAGTTCGATGCTTTATCTGGTAGAGATAAAAAATCATATTCATATACACGGGCTTCGTGGAATAAACAGACAAGCGGTACAAAAGGAAATAAAACTGGTGGGTTATGAACTGTTATAAAGTTTCCCCTAAGCATAGAAAATGAGAAGAAAATATTCTGCTGCTTCCTATGGATTAAATAAATGGCTCAATATTCTAAGTAGCCTGCTAAGTAGGATGACATAGATCTGAAGACAAACGGAGAATACAAGGATTAAAACGTGGTGAGTATATAAACAATGATAAGTTTGTTGCTATGAATAGCACAGCATATAATAATAATAATAATAATAATTTACCTACAGAATTAAAAAAAAAAAAATATTTTACTTAATTGATAAAATCATACGGAAATACATACGTAGTATATTTATTAGGCATTAGTCAATAGTCATGCTTTTGTATCCAAAATGGAAAGCCAATTACATAACTTGGATCCCTGAATTGATTTACGAAAATACATTGAATGCTTCATACAAAATATCGTGTTTAATACGGAATTGCAAATTACTACTGAAAATAGAGACGGAATGAAAAATAATGAATTATGCTTTCCTTAGAAGCGTTGGCTTTCAACGTTTCTGCAATCTTGTCAATCTCAGTAGCCACGCCTTACCTACTCGATACTCTCCGTGTGCAAATACTGGAAATGAGTAGTTGATTTTCTAGACAGTTCGAGTTGAACGTTGAATCCCTCGGTGGCATCGCTAAGACGGGGGGAGCGCGTTGCTTGGCAATTCCTATAACTTTTCCCAAATAATATCAGGCATATTTCGTTACATAGCATAATTAACATCAGGGAATTCATATAAAACACTAATATATTTGAATTCCTGAACAATTAGTCGAATATTTTAAAAATAAATCAATGTGATATGTTGTTTCACTGAAGTCATCTCGTGTAAAATGCAAAACATGTTTGTCGATATTCAAATTGTATCAGCAAGAATTTCATTAGGAAATACGCAGATACGAAAACTGGAAAATAGTCAAAGGTTAAAACAGTAATAATTAATTAAAATTAATAATGCAACATCAGTGTTTTAGTAGTTTAAAATATTTTTATTCTTATTTGTATATCATGTAAATATTAAAATCGTAAATTATAAAAGTACAACAAAATAAGCAGAACGAAATGTAATTTATTTCTGCGAGGTATACCATGTACCCAAATTATCTAACTCGGTGGGGGAAAATCGCTAACAAGTAAACTGACGTCCATTGTCAAAAGATGAGTCTGTAAATAAGCAACAAGAGCCAAACGAATTAAAACGATAAGCACGTGGTACGCAGTTGGAAAATATGCATAAAAATCTTCATTAACTCTGCTGAATATTCACCTGATTAAAAATAAAGTTGCAATCAGCGAAAGATAATGATGAAGAAGATAGTAAATAGTTTTCAATTCATTTATGTAATTCGAAATAAAGGAATTTATAAAGGAAAATAAAGATTACAATGACCAACACGGTTTTTGGTACAAAGAAACAAAACACATGCTTTAAATAATTTGATGGTGGCGATTTCGAGAATGATCATAGATTTTCATGGTAAACTATAGTTTTCGCTGCATTAAAATTGCTCATTATTTTTAACAAAAAAGATAAATTTACGATCTTAGCTAACCGCAAAATTTACTTAATAAAGGTCGTAGAAACCGATCAATATTCGGGTAGGCTGAAATAAACTATTTTTATAAGAAATTCTGATTTTGAGTCAAAATGTTAAAATAGATGTATCGAAGTTTTCCAATTTATCTCCAAAATTCATAATAACTGATAAAATTTATTTGTAATACACTTTAGTAAATCTGATAATTAAGATACATCGAAAGATGAACAGTACAAATTTCTGTTTGGAAATCATAAATTTACCCCACCAATCCCCTCACTACGGAAGGAAACCAATCAGATTGAGAGCATTTTGTTTTCACAATTGGAAAGAAACTCCACTTAAAGACATCCCAATTGAATGTACCTATTCCATTGTACATCATACTACTGGAGTATCAAAAGGGACTTTAATAACATTGAACATGACAGACAATCAAGAAAGAGAAAAATTTTGGTCATAGTTCTTAGGTTCAGGAAGGTTTTATTTCTGGGGTTTATTTATTAAATGATTTGATGAAAATACTTTTTTGGTTTTGGTATATCCAATCGAGTTATGTTTAAATACTTTGGGTCTGGATGTTCTTGTAAAAATATTTCTCAATAAGCAGACCAATATTTGTTGGTTCAAATACGAATTGAGATGTTACTACGATCTTATTTTGAGAAATATTGCTATCGGTTAGTATCATATATACAGAAGCGAAATAACAATTTTTTCCCCCAAGAATGAGGCATTTATGTACAACAAAAACGGAAGCTAAACAAGAAAAAGTAAGGTCATTTTCAGATTCAGCACCCACCTCAAATTACCTAAAAAAGATATTTGGTTTCTCGATATTATCTCAAAATAAATTTTGTTAATTAGTGATTTTATAAGTTCAATTTATTCCATTTTTTTTTAAAAATGCTTGTAGATAAGAGAACAATGTTTACCTACATTTTGATTGTTTTAGTGTCCAATCAATAGCGAGATGACACAAGAAATTTCCTTTTAAATTTAAGATTGTTAAGAAAGATGACAAACCTAATTCATTTCTTGTCTACTGTGACATTTCTTATCAATAGAATTTATACTTAAGTTCAAGGTAGCGTCAAAGTTGTCTGCTAAATGACCAAATATCATGTAATATGTTTAATGGCTGACAAATTTCTTTAATCATCATAAGCATGTAGACAATGCAACGAAGGCACAAAAGGATACAAATGCATGACAGAGAATGAGGATACTGTAGTGCGAAGAAAGGATAATAAAAGAACAGGATTTAGGAAGACATAAGATGGAGTTGCATTTAAATTCTTTGAAGACTTTAGGTGCACCGAACGAGTTTATAGAAAAGAAGTGCGAGAAAAGAAACTATTAGGATAAAATTTACATTTACACCTAACTAGTTCAACAGTAAGATGATGAGAATTAGTTACTAATCTAGCGGTTTGCTTAAATGCATGCGGTTGAACAGAACAATTGCCCTGAATATATTCATAGAAAATCAGAGGAAACCCACATCACGACAGTAGGAAAATGAGATGCCATGTCAGGACTGATTTCATTAAAGATATTTTTTTGTATTTACTCAGGAATCTTGAGATATATATCCGGAGCATTAGACCAGATATGGATGAGATATTCATTGCATAAACAATGTTAGATTTGTTAATGCGCAAGATGAATTCTGACGAGAAAAAAAAAACACAATAGCACAACACAAATAACCATCTTTTCTATCAGTATATATAGCAATTGATTCAATATAATCATCGTACTTGATGTCAGTGGAATATGTTAGCCCAAGAAGGAGAAATGAGTTGCGCTCCTTCAGGTTAGCATCAACCATGCTGATGGAGGACAGAAAAGGTTCGCTATGGTTATTACATAAAAGCAGTTTTAATTTAGAGGCGTTATTTTTACAAGCTATTTCTTGCCCCCATTGATTAGGGTCATTTTCCGAGAGAAGCTGCCAGTTTTACATATCAGACCCCATCCTAAGACAGGATTAAATAGTTTTGTCATCAGCATAAATATTTATTTGGTGACTGATGATATCCGGAAAATGTTTAACGAATATTAGAAACAATATAGATCCAACGACATAGCTCTGGCGTTGAGGACATGATTTGAAATGATCTAGAATTGTTTTCTTTCAACATGAACTTCATTACACGATTTGTTAGGAACGACTGTATTAAGCAAAATATTCGACCAGAGACACTATACCAGTTGAGCGCTTTCGGGATATCTTAAAGTCACAGCCCGAGCCTTGTCGTTCTTATCTAAAGCCTGAGAGACAAATTCAGTAATATGCATTAACTCATCAACGGGAGAACAAGAGAAGCAAAAGTCATACTGTTCAACCGAAATGTGACGGGAAATAACTAAACAATTCTCTTTTGATTAGAGGATCTAGCACTTTTCCAAAAAAGATAAAAATTAATAGGGCAATAGTTTCGGGGTCAGAAATTCGGAAGAATTCTTAAAGACCAGAACTATAGAGGAAACACGAAAGTAAGAAACAGCAATACATTTAATGTGAAGTTTATTGAGGAGAGAAAATATTTCCGGATTACATACCATTAAAAACAGCCAGTCTTGTTGGGATGTCATTTGATGAGATGATAACAGAAAACATGGACTGGCTCATTTGTATGTCACTCAATTGTGATTCCGTTCTAGGGTGATAATCTTGCATAGTCGAAGGTGAAGTTGGAAAAGAATTTCGGAGCAAAGCATTCCGTTTTGTCAGCAATACATGTTAATACTTCAAGCTGATTGAAGAGAGGATGAACTGAAGATTAATCTTTCATCAGCACACTCTTAAATAGCCGACAGTAATCTCTAGAAAAGATTCCTTATTCTATCAGCAAGCAACAACTGCGCTATATTGGGGAACTCATACCGTTATTACGTGCGGATATAAAAAGTCACTTCATACAATTCAAAATGTCGTGCCTGAAGAAGTGATTCCTGTGGGTTATAAACGCTTCAGGCTGGTGTAAACCAAAGAGGAGATTACGATTTCACTTCTGTTTCTATGGAAGTACGAAAACTGTCATGTCGGCTTCCTCCCAGCAAGAAACCTCGGTGTTACAGCTTTCAACGTGAAGATTCAAAACACTACTATAAGGGCGAATAATTTTGTGATAACTAATCCATGAACGAAGTTATTTGAAGTGCTTGATTTGTATAAATTCTAAATTTTGATTTTTATGGAGGATTCAGAGTATGTGCTCAAGCGTAATTTATGTGAAAATTCAATAGTTTCTTAATGAATTAAGAAAAAGGAAAATATTCTTGCCAAATTCATTAAACCACAATTTTCAGCATGAAAGAAAGTATTTTTCTTCAATATTTTAGTAAGAATAGTAGGGAGATGCTTATGCATTTCAGATGTAATTAATAAAAATAAAATTATAACGTAATAAAATTAATAATAATTGATGTTTATAAAAGAATTATTTCTTTCATTTTGAATAGAAAGTGCATTGAATATTGTCAGCAATTTCCCTCAGTAATATTTGTATATTCCTCACGACATATATTACTTCCCTTACTGATTTTCAATACATAACAAACAAATGTCAGGTTGTCAAGTGTCAATAACTACTAAAATATCTCTAAACAGAAGAAAACATTGTTTGCATATGGAAATACATATGACGGTTCATTACAAAAGGTGTTATTGTTTCATTATTTTTTTCCTGGTGCTAGAATTTGCTTTTTATATGTCAACTGTAAAGGTGAGTGGAAGTTTTGATGGATTTCCACACAAATACTGATAAAAATTTACTATTTGATTAATTCAAATTTCCCCGTGAATTAAATGGAATTTTAACATCATTTATATTTATATATGAACGATTGTATTCAAGTATGTTGTAATTATCACAACGTTACCACCATTGTACACTCCGACATTTATAAAAGAATTTCAAAACGAAGCACTTTTATTTACTTACGTGTATAGATTGTTCGTCCTTCGCTGATCGTATCAAGAGATATCTTGTTCTGTTTTCTTTAGCTTTGTACTTTTATTATTCATCTTGCTTCTACGTAGCGCTACCTGACCCAGAGATTGAACTGACAATTTACTCTGTCACAATTACATTTTTAAGTTTGTAAATGTCCTAATTGTCCACCAGATTTACAACTGGTATATAGTCGCCGATTAAGGAATGTTCTAGTCGTTTTTACTCTATTTTTAGATGAGTAGAAATAGTTTTCAACATGGACCAAGAGTAATTATCGACTCTCTTTTTGTAACACCAATTCAAAGGATATCAAGAGCTTTCGTTGGTTAAGAGAATTTTAAAATTCCTACTCACCCTCAGTGGTCTGTCTTCGAACTCAAATAATAGATCAGGATATTGATTACAGGAACTTGCCCATTAAAATGTTTCAGATTTCATGGGGCTATAGGCTTGGAAGCATCGATAAAAGGTAATTTCAAATGATGATACGTATAGTTAATTCCAAGATGACTGGCGCTGCATAATCTCCCACAGTTTATTTTGGTTTATCGTATAACTCTGCTAGTAAATTTTATATACACTTGGAATAACGTATATGACAATGAATCCGGTTCACACTCCTTGCCAGTCTTTTGCACAGGAGTAGAGATTTGAAGTTTATTTTCTCGGAATAGACTTTGGGATGACTCGATGAGGCAACGACCAAACAAACAAACATACACAGACACACAAGCACGCACACACACACACACACACACACACACATATATATATATATATATATATATATATATATATATACATACATATAAATATACATACACACACACATATATATATATGTGTAGATTTTGAGTTTAGATAAGATCCTAGGCCCCACTCTATTCCTTACCTACATAAATGACCTCCCTGACGCAATAACTTTCCAAGTTGGCATCTACGCGGATGACACCACAATTTATTCATGCCTCAAAAACAAATCTAGTCTCGCTGACAAAACTCACCTGGCCGTGCGTCTCGAAAAGGACCTCCAATCGATTGTGAACTGGGGCATGAATTGGCTGGTCAACTTCAACGCTTCCAAGACAAAACTGCTCTCTATTAATCACCACAGAGATCCTTCCCTTCTCTCCATTAGAATGTCTGACGCTCAACTTCTCGAGAACAACTCTCTGCGGCTTCTCGGTCACACGTTGACTGCTGACCTGAGATGGAATAAATACATTGAATCAATTGCCTCGTCCACTGCAAGGAAAGTTGGCTCCCTGAGCCGCGCCAGGAAGTTTTTCTCCCCGGAGTCAATCCTCCAGATCTACAAATCAACAATTCGCCCTTGCATGGTGTATTGCTACCATATATGGTCTGGTTCCCCTTCTGTTTACCTCGGGGTTCTTGTAGTTGGCCCTACCCTGGCGTCTCGTCTACAGTCACTTTCTCACAGAGGCGCCGTCGCCTCCCTCTGTCTGTTCTACAAATACTTTCATGCAAATTGCTCCGAAGAGCTGCATTCGCTGGTTCCCAGACGTCATGAGTTCCAGCGCCTTACGAGGCTGGCATCCCGCTCTCACCCCTTCACTGTCGAAACTCCTAAATGTAGCCGTCTCTTCTACTCTAATAGCTTCATGTCTCGCTCCTCTCGCCTGTGGAACTCCCTTCCCTTTTCCTGTTTCCCTGTGAGCTATAATCTCCAGCTATTCAAGTGTAATGTCAATTGACATCTCCAGTTGCCTTGATCTATCCACTACCCCCAATCCTTTCTTCTATCACTCCTATCTGATCTTGCTCTAAATTTTCTGTAACCCCTTGCGTCCTAGTGACTTCCCGCCTTGCTTGGGGTGAAATGCTTAAAAAGAAAGATATATATTTATATGTGTGTGTGCATGTGTGCATATATTTATATATATATATATATATATATATATATATATATATATATATACAGACGCTATATATATATATTTACATATATATATATAGAGAGACGCTATATATATATATATATATATATATATATATATATATATATATATATATACACAGACGCTACATTTCACTCAGGAGTGGAATATGTGAATGAAAGAACCTGCAGAAGATGGTTTGCAAAATTCAGAGGTGGAGATTTCACCCTTGATGATGATGATCGAACCGGACGTCCAGTTGAGTTTGATGAAAAGCTTCTTGAACCATCCTTGAAGAATATCCTGTTTTATCAGTTGAGGAATTGGCAGTGGTTCTAAGTTCAAGCCATACAACTGTTCCTCGTCATCTTCAACAACTTGGAAAAGTTCCTAAACTTGGAAAATGGGTGCCTCATGAATTGTCTGAAAACAACCTCAAATCCCGAGTTGACATCTGCTCTTCTCTCCATTCTCGCCAATTTGTTTCACCTTTTTTGGATAGACTTGTGACTGGCGACGATAAATGGATCTTTTATCGAAATGTTAAGCGTCCTAGACAGTGGCTTGGTAAAGGGGAAAGACCCCAGCCACAGCCGAGAAGGGAACTTCATGGAAAATGGTTCTTCTTTGAATCTGGTGGGATCGCCAAGGAAAAATCCACTTTGATGTCTTACCATCTAATGCAACAATGAATGCTCAAATATACTGTCAGCAATTAGAGCGTTTGAACCAAGCTTTGAGGAAAAAAAGACCTGCTCTAGTGAATCGGAAGGGGGTGATGTTTCATCAGGACAATGCGTGATCCCATACAGCAAGAATCACGTCACAAAAGATCGAAGAACTTGTTTGGGAGAAAATTCCTCATCCACCTTATTCTCCCGATCTTGTTCCTTCAGACAAACATTTGTTTCGTAGCTTACAGAATCATTTGGAAGAAACAGCTTTTGTAACAGAGGAAGAGGTTAAAACTGACATTTGTGAGTTCTTCGGATCTAAGCCAAAAGAATTTTACAGTAATGGAATTAGTAAGCTTGTTAATAGATGGAATGAAGTCATAGATAATCAGGGAAAATGCATTGTTTATTCAATCTGTAATTAAATGTAACATTTGGTCACTTGTTTTCTTTATTCAAAATCCGGACAGAACTTATGGGATGACCTGATATACATACGTATATATATATATATATATATATATATATATATATATATATATATATATATATATATATCTGTGTTTGTTATCGAACTCCTCCTAAAGTTTTAGCGATAGACACTCAGGTCAATATATATTCTACACACATCAAAGTATATTACCCAGGACACTTTGATAAGTTTTATTTTGATCCAAGGGGGTACCCGGAGCGCGCAAAATCTCATCCACCCCAGTGATACTCTTTTTCTCTTTGATATAAATTATATTTAAATTTGAAAAAAGGATGACTCCTAGAGTACTTGGATAAGTATATTCCGGTTTGGTCAATGGGGGATCCATGAAGACGTGGGGAGGTGAAAACTCTCCCCAATGAATTTTTTCTCTTTGATTGAAATTAAATTGAAATTTGAATAAGAGAATGACTCCTATCGGAAATATAGGAGAAAGCCAGAAGATTGAGGTCACATCGGCAAGATCAAAATGAGACAATATGGACGTCAAGTTAAGTAAGAAATCAATAGGTAGTGCCTTACAATACATATTTTTTGCGACAATTCAGCTATCATATCAATGGTAAAATCTACTCATCAATTCATTCAATCAAGTATTTCATCAAATACATATCGAAGGGGAGAGAGTAAGCTGATTGTGCACAAACCACCAACTGATTTTTTCTCTTTGATCTAAATTAAATTTAAATTTGAACAAGGGAATGACGCCTATCCAAAATGCAGAAGGAGAAAGCCAGAAAATGGAGGTCACATCGGCAAGATCATTGAGTAATAATGAAAGGCATCATTTGTTCTAGATATTATAACAATGAATTAAAATCAATCATCATTTTCTTACAAAAAATTCAGCTAGTATATGTATATATATATATATATATATATATCTTCGCCTACGTACGGTACATACACCTCTCCGGTCTTTCGAAGAGCAATAGAGCTTTATCCTTTGTTTCATATTTAGGATTGGTTCCTTCAACTCTTCAATTATTTTAATTTTTTTTCAGTCTCAGTAACCCTTTTGCGTCTTACTGGCAGTATCGCCTTTCTTGGGGTAAAATGATTGAAAAGGTTCAAATGGAAAATATTAACTGTGCGAACGTTTCCAGCTTTCTCTTGCTTAGAAACTGCAGCATTATTACATATGGAAAAACGATTAATATTTTTTTAAAAGGCTGTTATCTTTTGCAAACGGTAAATATAACACAAATTGTATCATCGCAGTAAGAAACAAGGGAGTGATTCATGATAAAGTCTAATGGCGCGGAATCAATTTACCTGTGACGCAAACACTTGGTCAGTTTGCATCATTTGGGGTGTGCCTCTATGTGTTCGTGATACTGTCAGGGCCATTGAAAAGTATGAGTCACTATTTAAGAAGCTCTAGTTTTCATTAACTCCCTAAGTAGTGCTTTTAGACATTAAAACCAGGTTAATTAGCCGGGAGTTCGGAACTAGACGAATTTGATTTGAGTGACTGCAATCAAAACTTTTAAACTTTCCTTGAGTCATTCGACATTCAATGACGACTTGTGTGTACCGCCACAGACAGTTTAAGATCATTCGATTGTTGATAGATTATAATCTGATAGCTTAGTACTGCACGAAGTTAAAAGAAAATAAATGCTGAATAAATCAATCAGCTTAGGCAAAAAAGGAAATAAAAAAAGGATTCAGGCCTTGAAAATTAGCATTCAAGATAAAAGCTTTAACTTGTAATGGATTAACAATCACTATGACGGATGGTAGAACTTGACCATATCAGACATCATACCAACCACACTTAGTAAATGAATACGGGTGTAGGTCTTCCTCACCATTTCCTTGACCAGTTTTAATTGTTTTATTACCCTACATGCAGAACATTTTCACTGCCAATTCAAGGAAGACATTTGGTTCACAAACACACAAAAAATAGAATGTCTAATATGTCGAAATATCCACTCCTTTCTCACATGAAGGTCGTAAGACCGGAAAAACGCGTAGTAAAATTATGAAAATAAAGCATAATATTTTTTTAAATCTACATTATAACCAGAAAAGTTTGTGGTTTCTCTCTTCTTTTTAATATATATATATATACCCACACACACACACACACACACACACATATATATATATATATATATATATATATATATATATATATATGTGTGTGTGTGTATGTATGTATGTATATGTGGGTACACTCGTCTACACCAATCGTCAACAGTTTGTTACATGATTAAACGCAATCTTCAGGCCACGTGTATTGTGTTTTGGTTCGATATTTATATATATTGGTCAAATGTGCATTATGAATAGTGAAGTCTACAGTATTATACTAATGGTTATTAGGTGGGCGGTAGTGTTTGTTTTTCAATTTTTTTCAAGAGGATCACTGGTACCCCAACTCTCAGAATTTAAGCGTGTTACTAGTTTGGTATCTCAGTCCCACCCTTTCACTGACGAAACAGTTAAATGTAACCGCCTATTTTATTCCAACAGCTTCTTCTCGCGCACTTCCAGACAGTGGAATTCCCTTCCCCTTACTTGCTTCCATGGTAGCTATAAATTCAAATATTCACATGTAATGTCAATCAAAACCCTTCTTTTTATCCTTTCCTCAAACACCCCTCTTTACTCGTGCCCTCACTCTCTATAAACTCTTGCGAGTTAGGGGTAATCCTGACTTGCTTGGGGCGAAAATGTTATTGAGTATAAATAGGCGGATGCGAATGTCGTTATTTGTAGTTATTTCATGTTGTTATTTATTTTTTTACCAATTATTCATGACTTTATTATTTGTTGTTGATTATTTTTATTATTATAATTATTATTATTATTATTATTATTATTATTATTATTATTATTATTATTATTATTATTACATTTATTTGTCTACATTCGTAGTTTGGTAATTTGTTTATTATTTACTTCATATTTTTATATATTTAGATTTTTGTTTATTTCGCCCGAGGATTAGTAATCATATTTGTTTAGTTTTAACTGTGTACATATTGTTCTATTTTGCAATAGACTTTCAATACGCACTATTTAATAGATGTTAAATAAGTAATTTCATTTCGAGTCTTCATTCCGCGTGTGATATTTAAGTACCGCCACTTATTTGCATACAAGTTCACAAGTTGTGCAGTCTGTGAATTGCGAGACATTATGTCGCGGATGACTGATCATGCTTCTTGTCTCACGTAGCTTGTTTATTAGATGTTGCTAACATTTCAACATCTGCTTCAACCATTCCTTTCAATCAAGGATCACAATCCTGGAATGTTGAGCATGGTATATTGAGAGCTTCAAGATTGTTCTTGAACTTATCTTTGAACCAGTTACCTCCAAGAGAGGCGATAATGACACTAAAACGCAAGAAGTTGCTGAATGAATATATGAAATAGAATGTAAAAAAAAAAATTTCGAAGGAACAAAAAAAATACTATTCCAAAATAAGAAACAAAGGTTAAACATCAATTCTTGACTGTGGAGCAGGATGAAACGAACGATAGGTGAGTAAACTATCGGAAACATACAAATATATATATATATATATATATATATATATATATATATATATAGATAGATAGATAGATAGATAGATAGATAGATCAAGGACCAACTCAATAAAAAGATATCCAAATGTTGGATAATTTTTCTCTTTATTTTCAGCTGAAATTAAACCAAACTTACGAACATTAGATCGGCTTATGATCAGACATAATAAACATTCATTGTCTGTTATATTAAACAATATATGTTTAAATAATCATCTGATGCCCAAATACACTATATATATATATATATATATATATATATATATATATATATATATATATATATGTGTATATATATATATGTGTGTGTGTGTGTGTGTATATGCGTGTATGTGTGAGTGAGTGTGTGGCTGTCTTCTCGGGTCATCTCATCGCCTATTTTGATACAGTAATCTTTAAATCCTGATTCTTACCACTTGTCCTGACGAAAGTTCTTATGCACTTTTACCTTCATGTTTGCTCCTCAGACAAATTAATGAACGGTGTGAAAATCAATGCAAAATGTTTTATTGCAGAAGCGTATCTCTCAACATTAAAGAATAGTGCATTTAAAATAGCCTCCGTTATTTTTGAGTGAATTCGTTCTCGTGTTGATAGTTTTATCCCTTAAATGATTTATCAGCAAATGCCGAATTGCTAACATTGTTACAGGATTGAATCGCCTGTAGCCATAGGTCATCGTAAGCATTAATACGATCTCTCTCACCGTGAATATTACTAATTTATACTCTATACATTCGTGTCACTAGCACAGATTATATCTAATGATTCTCTATAAGTATAGCTCGAAATTTGACTCAGAGCAAAAACAATTAATGAAAAGCACTTCAAATACTCCAACCGAAACGAAATTTGTTCAAGAATTAACGTTTAACTTGACACAGTGCTAATACAACTCGTAGACACAACAAGGGTCGTGAACACCTCTCACAGACATACTATATACTATGTCTAAAATATAGCTACAAAATATGTCATATCAGCTTTCCTATATGACAGTGAATACAGTTCCCATAATGTTGAAATGGAGAATCGAGACAATGATTTTCTAGAGAAGGAGACTTAAAATTCTATAGACGAAACAGGTGAGTAGCGAGGAAGTTATAAGAAAAATGTAAACAAAATGGACGTTTATATTTAAAATGACTAGGACATATAAGGAGGAAAGAAATTTTAGAAAATTTGACACTCACATGATATATTGAAGGCAGGAGAAAAAGCAAATAACCTATCTAACAAGCATATGTAGATGCACGGCAGAACAAGGATGGAAAGGGGTAGTAAAAAGAAACAAAGCATAGGAGGTTGTGGAGAACGCTGATCGCCCACAACAAGAGAAGACATAAAAAACGCTGCAAAATTATGTGCGTTAATATAAACCAAAATTTGCCATATCTTATGTAACCCACTATCATTTCGAATTCCCAAGAAATAAATGGCATAATTTCCAGAAAAAGAAATACAATGTTCTTCCTTGTGACCAATGACGTGACACTGTAGGCCACGAATAAGCATATAAAAACAGTTCTTTTTCATTTTGACCCTCCCAACATTTTAGGCGTTCCTAATTACGACCGTGATCTTTGCTCGCAGATTTTTTCGTTAATATTTAAGAGGCTTTTGTGCGTGGGAAACAAACAGATGATGAAAGAAAAATAAAATAAATGTAGGTACGAGTGAATGAATAAAGGAATGAATGAAATAAGACAAAAAATATGAAGGAAAATCGTTTGAAATAGAGAAAAGAAAAAATTGCGGAAAAGATTATACCCTGAAGAAAAGAACGATTAGGTAAGAAAAGAAATAACAAGCGTTGGTTATCAAGACAAAAAGGTAGACAATGTGATGGGAAGGGAAGAGAACATTAGATAGAAAACCACATTAAAATACATGCAGGAAAGAATATATTAAATGCTAGAGCTAGTCTAATGGAACGATGAAGAAAATATAAGAGGAGGAAAAAAAAGGGAAAAAAGTGGATATAAAAAGAGCAGAAGAAGAAACAAAAGATAAATAGGGAAATGAATAGAAGAAAAATAAGAATTCAAAAAAGAAAGAGATGCTGAATAAAAGAGAATGAAGAAATAATTAAAAAAAAATACAATGTGCTAAAGAGGTAATTTGTGGGTAAATCACGTGATTCTATTGGGAAAATAAAAGAAACAGAAAATGAAAAGGCAGAAAATATGAAATAGACAAAAAGTGACAGAAAGTGAATTAGAGAAAAATAATATGTTGGAGTGAATAATGTGGAATGAACCGACGAAGAAAGATGTTAATAAAAAAAAACCCAATGAAGATCAAAAGGTACATTCAGGAGTTAAATATAAAGAGTAGACAAGGAGGAAAATAGTAATTATATATATATATATATATATATATATATATATATATATATATATGAGAGTGAATGAAATAAAAGAAGAAGAAAATAAAATTAAGAGTTGAATATAAAGGGAAGACAAGGAGGTAAATAGTAATTAAAATATATCTCTGTGTGTGTTTGTGTAAGGCAGTGAATGAAACAGAAGAAGAAGAAGAAGAAGAAGAAGAAGAAAAAGAAGAAGAAAAAGAAGAAGAAAAAGAAGAAGAGGAAGAAGATTGAATATGAATAGAAGACAAGGAGGAAAAACATAATTAAAATAAATGATTATAAACCAGTGAAGGAAATAAAAATCAAATATGAATAAATAAACAACGACGATGATGCTGCTGATGATGATGATAATGTATGATGATGATGATTTATGAGGAAAAATTAGAAACAAATAAACTAGAAAAATAGAATAAGTGAAAAACAATAGCAAAATCAAAGAAACAATGAAAATATATACACTTCCAAATAGACAACGATATAGGCACATCCGTGCTCAAAAGAGAACATAGATATAAAACCTGTATTGATATCGAATAATAAGTTACAAAAAGAAATGAAAAAGACGAAGATAAAAATAAATAGATGAAATAAATTTGCTATTTATTTATAATAAAGATGGTGGGAATTTCAACATGTTTTTTATATGTAATTTTTTTCCTTTTAAAAACCTTTCTTTCTATATTCCTTTTGTGGATGTACCGAGTGCATGGGTTAGGGAGTAAAGCAAAAGGTGGTCGGTGGGGGGAAAGAACTTTCAAAAATTAAAACGAATGTGTAGGAAGTGTGGACCGTTGAAACTCTAAAAACGAAAGTAAAAAAAAAAAAGGAATTAGTATGAGAAGGCTAAAAATGAGATGGAGAGTGAAGAATTGAGAAAGTAAGGTGAAGTAGAAGAGGTAACGATGGCGGTGTCGGCGGCTGCCTCTGGCGTGAGTAAAGAGACGTACACAGAAACTGGGGCTTTAGATTCTAGACATCAGCTAACGATGGTAATTGAGGGCGTGAGATGGTGTAGGGAGACGGGAGTATTGGATGAGAACGAGAAGAACCAACACTCTTATATAGGGCGGCGTAGAAGAAAAAGAAGGAGGACGAGGAGGAGGAAATGGGATGAGGAAGAAAGCCGACTAACCCTGAACGCTGGCCGATGAAAGAACTTGATTGTTCTCTGTGTCGGCTGAGTACGCACGGCTGACGCTCGCTTCGGGTCGATCTGGACAGACCGATAAAAAGAAAGATGATTGCTGTTGTTCAAACTGAGATGAAGGACAGTTTCTGAGTGAGAGAAATAATAATAATAATAACAGCAACATTAAAACTCTATAGTAAGTTAACGCAGAAAATTAACCAAGAAGAACAAAGCACGATTGGGTTGTAAGGGTGATCCATTGTGAACTATGCAAGCGATTGATGGTGTACGCGTAGATTACAATAAGTGCAAGACAATGGACGCAAGGCCATATGGAAATTAACCATGTCAGAAAAACGACATAGATAGAGTGGTCTTCCAAGTGCAGATTAAATGTGGAACGAGGCCGAAAGTATGTGGCACACAGTGGGGATCGAACTCTCAACTCATTCGTAATTGTTGTAGCAAGACCAGCTTGCTAACCATTGGACCGCTTCGAGGTGTTCAAGCCGACATAGATATAACCGAGAACAAAAAGAAGGCACCAAATTCAGTATGTTGATTTTGCCATATAATAGGCAAATATTTCTTTCTTTTTTTATTATTGAAGTTCACGTGACACAAGATTTAAGATCCACTCTAATTAGAGATTCAATGAAGGAATTTGAACAGAAGTTATTAACTCTTCTACTGAAAGGTCAATTGTTTGATTTCAGTTTCAGGAAGGCATCGATGTTGCAGTCTGTATCAAAATATTGCGGTTCTTGGGTAAAACTGGGTGTAAATTCCTACTTATTTTCTGAGGGAGGAAATATGGATGAATCTACTCCCTGAACGGAATATGTCGAACCCTGGCATTAAATGTTTGAATTCATCGAACTAATGACGTTAGCACATCTGAAAAATTGCTATGGAAACGGCGATAGATTTTACATGTTGGGTCATCGACTACAAGAGAGCTTAAATAATTTTGAATTCTATCTAGTACAGAAAACGAGGATTTTGCTGCTCCAGTTCAGAGACGGTAGAAATTTTGTTTTCGTTGCTCTTATTTCATACTTGTAATGATCCAACATTGCAGAAGGAGTCAATGGAGATCGAATTCTAGCTGACCATTTATCCAGTATCTTTAGCAAAGGATCGTATACATGAGTATAACGTCTCTATCAAAGAGGTTTTTTTCAGAGTGAAACTATCCATCGTCACTGGAGAACCTTCTGTTGAGTGTCAATAGTGCCTATCGGGGTGGGAACAGTAGAGCAATGAATTTGGGGGAAGAAACGCGAATATCAAGATGACAGTGTCACTGTCTGACGGAGATTAATAACAATTCATTATTTTCTTTTCTTTTTTTTTAAAAAAAAGTCACTTTGTTTACGTTTGCATAAGAAACTGAGTAAATATGAAAACATTCGGGAAAATCTATGACGAAATAAGTTTCGCTTAAAGGTACAATTTCAACCTTGCCCGCTTGGTTGTTTGAAGTTCATTTTGTTCGAATTTGTCAAATTGTCGTATCGGATTTAACGGTAGATTCCTTTGCCCGGAGGGAAGCGGGTTTGAATCCTGTCAGAGAGTGTAATTTTTTTCTTTAAAAAGTTCCTTCAACATTCAGGTCGTACTTAGATATGAATATCCACTAAAAATAACGTTTAAATCGATAGAAAGATTTGACGGATTTTGTGTGTGTGTGCGAGCGTGTGCGTGTAATCCGATCAAACTTCTAAGTCAATTTGTTTGAATTACTACATTTATTAGAAATAAATAAATTATAAATTATTTAGTTGAAATAACAATGAATTCTAAGAGACCTCCATTTCGTTTTATACTTTTTTTTTCTCTTGACCATGACTATTTGCCAGGCAGCAATGGAAATTACAACTTACGACACAGATAGCTACTTCAGTTTTATTCAACTTCTCTGTAGCTATTTACGTTTGTATGTGTGCATATATAGGTTAATTCAATGAATGATCTAAAAGATTTTCTACAAAATAATCAAATGATAACAATTCTGTTTATACTATTTACAATGTTTTTACTGTTGGCCACATCCTTGTTGTAGGCTCCGTCATTCTTCAGCTGATTCGAATTTCGAACCGAATGCTTTATTTAGTCCAGCAGGGTAGATGGCTCTAGTCCAATCACCTGAATAAGGCCGAAGCGGGCAACGGTCGAAACGTTGTGAATATGGCAATAAAGATGATTTACAATAATCCAAACATTGTAAATAGTGCAAATAATTACAATACATCATCTCAGAAATATAGACAGAAATTCTGTTTATTAAAAATATTTTACCAAATCTTCAATAAAATAGTATAATTATCTAATTATTTGGGGATTTCAAAAATTAAGATTTTCCTTGACTCTAAATGTATGATTTTATTGCTCTGCCCATAGTAGAAGATGTTTCGTCTGATTGAGAAGGAAATATATTATATCAGTCTTATTTCGAAATAAGTCATATTTTGTGTATATCTTTGTGTGCGTGTGTTTATGTATATATCAAATTTTACAAGTATTTGTAAGTTTCTCACATTTCTAAATTCTTCATTAGCAGACAATATATGAAGTACAGAGAAGCATCTCTTCAAACCAGCAACATGAGGAAGAGACATAAGTGCATAGATTATGACTTGAGCCATGATCTGGCAGATTTACGTAGACGTGTGCTGCAGTTTGCTTGTCAGTTTTCAAAACTGACTCTTTATTTAATTGTTTGCATAATGTTGATGAAAATTAAATACTTTGTAATCAGTAAGGTGAATATTTTGATGTCGACACAATTACTTACCTTCAACCTTCACAGCAAAAAGAATACATTGGACTTTTACCGACGCAATATGCAAACTGTTTAAATCATCACAAAATTAGGTGATTGTCTTGATTTGGAACTGATACCTCAAACAGTGTGAAATAATTTGGCCATCAGTATCGAACAGAGGCGTGTATACTGCTGCAGCAAAATACATGACCAGATACTTCCTAAACTACAGATCTAAAATGATGCATTTTGGCACTGATGTTCTGCACCACTATTCAGTTTCAGATTGACCATTCTCTACCGATAACCATTTCATTTGAGTCTTAAGTTTATCTAAAAACCTACAGTCATGTACCTATTTGAATCAGATCAAAAATGCCTTGAGTAATTTTGAAGACTTCCACGACGTAAGTTTCTCTCCGAACATAATTATTTGCAGGTCATTGCAACATAAACATGATACTGATTTTCCATAGGCTGACTATACAGTAGTCATTGTTTAAAGTTTGAATTTGAAAAGGATCATAATCTTCCACACTAAAACATATGACAACATGAATCAATATAGATTAACTGTATGGTCGGAATATAAAAAATTCAAAAATAAGTGGATTTAAATTACGCACGAACACTACAATAAATTATTTTGACCCACTTATTATACATCGGGCCTTATATTTATGTGCTATTGACTGAAATAAGATTAATCATTACTATCGCTGAAGATAAAATGATGAAATTTTAAATTTAAATTTTTTGGCTATCAAGAATACGACATTTTTTAGAAAATATATTCAATTTTAATCGTGGAATCATAAGAATATATACAACAGATTAAAAATTTGGGCTTATCTATTTTCCTAATTATCAGACGTGGTAGTCAGACAGAAAAGGAAATTATCTCACAAAAAGCAGTTTTAACACAAATTTGTATATGTCAGTTTGGATGGATTCATGGATATTTCAATTAAATTACAGAACTAAAAATATTTCTAAATTTCTTTAAAAAAAAACGGCTTTAAAATTAATCCTATTTATTAACGAATAATTTTCGAAAGTGCAAGAAAATCTTATAATTAGCTGCCATTTTCGGTCTAAAAAATAATAATTTTTTCCTCGTCTCCATATTAATGATTTTATAATTTGTCCCCTGTTACTGTTGTCCGTAGGAGGAGAATATGCTATTAATTAAAACATAGTCAGATTTCGTGTGCATCTTTATGAGTTTGCGCTGAAAATATATTAAATGACCCAAACACATGTAAGTCACTAACGTACAACAGCGTATCTTAAAGAGAATCAGTTCGTCTTTTATATTAGAAATTCTTAAAACTATTGTTTTTCTAATTTTCGTCCTCGAAGTGAAAGTCGGTGACGTGGTTTTTACTGCGGCGTAGAATGGTTAACACTTTATTCATTTGCTACTTTAGAAATAAAATCCGGAAATTAAGTTTGCTGCTAGTTATGGAATTTTCATGAAGAAATTCACCAATCATTGGCTCCAGAAATAAAAATCAGTGCATAAATTAAGTATCTGCTGATTGGTTGAATGTTTTGTGTTTCTTGTTTCCTGTAATAGGATGTGTAATTGTTGTAGTTCGTCGGGCAAAAAAGGGCTTCATTTTACATCAGGATATGTAAGCAATTTTAAAAGTGTAGAAAGTATGTTAAAAGAAGCTGAAACATAGAAACTTTATATAAAAGTTTACATGAAATCATCAATCTTTAAGAATATCTGTAAGGGAGCGTGACTGCGGAAAACATGTAACGAAAACGAATTACGGACGATTTTAGATAGAAAATTCAACAAGCTAAAACTAAAGAACACAACACAGAAATTTATATAATTTTTAGTAACACACACATACATACATACATATATATATAGATATATATATATATATATATATATATATATATATATATATATATATATATATATATATATATATATATATGATAAGAACAAATCGAGTACAATTTCAACTTTCGTAACATTTAATTTAAGAGAGTGTTCAATACAGAGTAGAGTAATATTATTTATTTTAGGATATTAAATCGAAAACATGCAGTATGTTGTATTCTATATGTGATGTGGTTGAGATTTAACAAGTTACCCTGACCGGAAACGAGACACGTCTTGTCACTACAGACCCCCCCCCCCGTGTTAGTAGAGATTTTTAAAAAATAAGTGAAATAGACTTTTCTTTTATTCTAATTTATGTAACGTCATCTAGCAGGCCTTAGAAACTGTGATTGGCACAAACATTAAACATGAGATTTCGTGACCATCGTTGTTATAATTGTTTCCCTTTCATCTTGCTCTCTCTTTTATAAATCATTTCACACATCGTATCTTATTGCCGTTTTCTACTTCTTCTCATCAGGAACGCAGTGTGTTACAATTCTTCGTGAATTAAATATAGATCATATAGAAAGATGATTTGTTTCATGCATTTGATATTTTTGTCATGTGTTGCCATTTAACAATGATAATAATGATATTAGCCTTTTCCTTACAAGGAAATAATTGACATTCATTGACCGACAACAAGTAATACGTTCGGTTGTAATTTATAAAATCTGTCTTTTAGAAACAATTTTTCAGAAAATAGTTTCTCAAGTTCAATATCTGTTATCGCGATTCCCAGTATTAGGGTTTTCCTTCCTAACCATTTTTTAAGTAGTGTGGAAAGTTAATATCTTGATTATGTCATTATTTTCTCCTCAAGTCACATATGTTTTCTGTTTTAACTGTTTCCTCTAGTAATGTGGTTTAAGTTATTTGTTAGAGTTCTTTGTGATTCAATATCGCCTGTCCATAATGCTCAAAGAAGTATGCTTTTTGCCAAGACAATCAGGCCTCACTTGGAGTTTTTAAACCCAGTGAAAATGCATTATTGTTAACCTAAAAATTACTAAATATTTCATTGGTTAATGTTGAAAAGGGAAGCTTAAATATAAATAGGTAAAAAGCTACATTTTAAGTCATAATATTTTTTAATTGCGACACACTTTCTCGACTTACTTCAGATCTGTATTCACTCAGCCAAATAAGTTTCTGATGAAATACGACTACATACCTATATTTCAGCAGTAGTGATAGAAAGACAATATGAATAAATTAATACTTACATGACTATATAACTATGACAAATCAGGAATAGTCACAATGTTTTTATAAAAATCTGCTCTTCCCAAGACGGTGGAAACCTGCATTTTACATTATTTTTTCTTTTAATTTCCATTATTTTTAGTCGAGAAAATTCAGTGCAGCGAAGACAATTGCTGTAAATTTAAAAAAGAAAAAATGAAAAAAATGTTATATATCTATAAACCTATTAGGTATGTGCAGATTATTATTTCAAATAAATATATTTTATCTCCGAGATCCTATTAATGGAACTTAATTCCCCCAAAATACATTTTCCCGCTTTCTTTTTCTCTTATTGATCTTTGCACTCAAGTACACGTACATAGACGTAGATAGTTCTTTGTTTTTTTAAATTTAATTTTAAAAAAATAAGCAAATACATTGTTTATTTCCTCCTACTCAAATGTTTAGACCGAACATTTTCTCTGTACAGATTAAAAATAAAGCAACATTCGATTCTACCTAAGTGCTTAGGACCTTTCATCTTGAAGTAATAATTAATAACACATAGACCTAGCAGACGATCACAACTCAGCGTTGAGATCGATTTTCACGTTTTGTTCTTGTCCTATATTAAGGTAATATTTGCAATATTAATTTTAAAAAGACGAGAGTATTATTAGTTAGCAAGCTGTAAAATGTTAGTAGTTAGTAGTTGATTAGTGATTAGTAGTTTGTATACAGTAAACTTATGTCCACCAGCTTTTGGCCTTATACGAAGATTAGTGAACATCTAATAAGTACTTTGCGCTGCAGAATCAAAAGTTATTTTATCTACTTTATTCGGACTGTTATTCTCATCTTCATTGTCATATTCACTATGATTCGGCCGTTGTACGCTTCGGCCTTCTTTAAGTGATTGTAATTTCGAGCCGTTAATTTCGTCTATTTTGTTGTAATTTCACGTGATATGTCTCTTTCGGATGTCTCGTGTATTTCCCTTTAAATCAACTCCTAGTTTTTGGTTCACCACTGCTGTGGTCTATTATTGAACGCACGAGTCTAGTCACTGGATCTAACCAAGGTCTTTATCTACTGGGCCATGTTTCATTGAGTGGCATGGTACGTGAGACTAGAAAAATCTACATGAATAATGTAAATAATGTAAGTAATCATAATACCTCATCTCAGAGATCTAGACAGAGAATGAAAAGTGTTTGGAATCATGACTATGTGTCGACCATTCTCTGCTAATAACTCACTTTTATTAATCTCTTATTCTATCGGTTAAGTTTTAGGGATTTTTTTTTCTTCAGTAACGTCCATTACTTCTATTCTACGACTGAGTCTATCCGGCTTGGATTTGAGTAAACTGACAATTCTTTGTTTTCAAACCCCGAAATATTTTTTACAATTTTTTAAAACTTTGTTTTCGTTTGTTATACGAATACCAATTTCATATCAGTCGGTCTATCTCGGAGTTTACAAAAACAAACTTTCATGTGGAAACCATCACTGTTTCCCTCTGGGACTCCAGAATGTATTAAAAACTGATAAGATCTTAACCCAACCCAAAACGTAATAACAATAAAACAAATAATTTAAGATTTATGTTTTGCTTTGTTTAGTCATAAAGATTTGTTATTTACTTCAGCTAACTGAAGGCTACCCTGAATAATATGTATAGAGGTAGGAAGTATAATTGTGCACACTATGTATTAGTTTATTTTCCAAAGAATCCAAAGTCTAACAAGATATTTTAAAAGTAAAACTGGGAATATTTTGGAAAGATATAAATTGTTCAAAAACAATGAAATCAGATATAGCTGATCATGGGTTGTCGGAAAAATGTCGCCTCACTATGATCATGTGTTGTCGGAAAAATGTCGCCTCACTCTGTAGAGAAAAAACAATTAAAACTAGAGTATTGGTGAACTGCCGTATGTGCTATGCTTCATTCACCTAATAAATAAATCGGACACACACATATATATATATATATAATATATATATATATATATATATATATATATATATATATATATATATATATATATATATATATATATATTGTTAGATTGATGTGAGTGTGCTTTTGCGACCTTGTGTTTCACGCTTTTGCGACCGTCAGACAAACTGATTATTTTTTTTTAATTTTGGGTTTATGTAGATTGCGTCACAAGCTCGCATCAATCTAACCAAATTGAACGCTTTCTAATAAGTACCGTGCATATAATATATAAATCATTATATATATATATATATATATATATATATATATATATATATATATATATATAATACGAAAACTAGTGATTGTGACAGGTGTTAAATGTACAGCAGCAGAACTATGATGAAAAAAATAATGATGATAACACTAATTAAAAATTGCACTAAAGCAGTTACTAAATTATTTTCCCTGATTAGTATGTTGTTCTCACGTTAGAATATAAAAATTATTATTGTTTCATTTTCATCTTTGGTGATTACGTTTGAAATTTGGAAGTTAACGGTTAAATATCACCCAGAAAATAAAACTTGATCTCTTCCTGTCTCAGCGAATCAGCATGGCCTTGAATATAGTCTTTTGCCTCGTGTCTTGTGTAAAATTATCAAGTCAAAGATCAAGTTAATTCCTGATTCATCAAGGTCTTTCGAATTCATCAGTCGAAACGTCGAAATTTTTAATAAGAAAAAAAAAAGGATCATAAGACACCAATTAATGTCAATAAGAAAAGAACCGGTGAAGTTACCAATCAAAATTTAATGAAAGCATCTAGTATGAGTTTACAAATTTCAATTCATTTGGAATAATTAAAATATTATAACTGTGAACGTCATATAATCTATAAATACTGTATATATTTATTAATCTTCTGAAAAAAATCATTACTTTATTAAGTCCTATGTATACAAATAAGGTAAGTTGCCCAGTAGTCTAGAGGTTGAGATTCTAAACACGATAGATTTTGTGCTGTGGTTCCTCTAGCAAATAGATTTATGCAGGGTTCTGTGACACGACCCACACCAAACTTGTTTTCATTTCTGAGTTCTCTTTCTTCTAGACTGGTTGCCATTCGAGGATAGAATGTCCAGTTTGTGTTGCTGTTAACCTTAACTATGAAGAGAGAAGGTGTCATGTCCTTTCAATGTATTTGTGCGAAAGCGAACAAGCTACTGCAATGGCTTCTACTGAAATTGGGAAACAGCACGCCAATTTCTACACCAATAGGCATAACGCTATGAGCAGATTCTTTTAATTCCAAACAGACCATACTGCGAAATATATCTTACTACAATAAGCTCATTGACTTTAAGAAAACATTTACGAGGAACATTAGTTAGATTATGGAAAACGACAGTAGGTTATCTAACAACTGCTGAAAAAAGTGAGGATTTTTGTTCATTTTTCTTAACTAAATACAATTAAGATGATGCTACTTATTTATGTCAGTAAAGCAACAACGTTCTGTTTATTCCTGGCTTCTAAGTTTCCTACTTAATAAAAGGCGATAAGAACGTCTTCTGAAAGAGTGATTCCATTTGAAACTAAAGCAATAAATGCGGTGGTCAAGTGTGGTCATTTGGGAATAGAGCAAGTAGGTTCATTATTCCGCTTCTTAAGAGACTGCAAGATCTTGCAGCTACATTCGAACAGGCGAATCGTCAAATCGAATCCTCAATGGAATATTGCAATCAAATAAACAATTAAGCAAATTAGTCAATAAGATAGCGTAGTTATTTTGGGACAATTCCCGTAAACATTGAAGTCACGAAGTTGTAGACGTTGACAACATCCATGTTTTCTGATTCGAAAAACTGGATAGAACGAATGAATAATCTGCATTAAGAAGCTCCTTCCATGTTTTTAACTTTCATGCCCGTAACTTGAAGCTCATAACGATTATAGAAATTGTAAGTGTTCAGCAGATGTTTAGCGAAGATTTTTGTTGATGAGATTCTAGTTTTGATTTTGGGATCAATATCGTTATTACAAACAAGCAGTATTTGTCGTGACGTGTTTGTTTTTAAACATGCCATAGCCATTCCACTTTGCATGGGTTCAGCATCAAGCCCGTCTTAGAAAATTAGTACGTAGTCTAAAAATATATTATCAGTTTACAGGAAAGGTCAAAGAACGTGCGTCAATTTGCTTAGAAATCTCCTGCAAGAGAGAATATTTCTTTGTAGCAATCGGGTTTCAAACTTGAAATGATCGTGTAATAGGAGTAAAACTAGTTTTAGCGTGATGTTCCAGCTAGGCGCTGGATTTCTTATACGCAAAATAAGAAAGCCGCAGAATGATCGCATTAAAGAAGACACTAATGTGAAGACACAGATTTGTGGACACTAATGTGAAGACACAAATGTGATTGGTGGCATGGAAGCAGACCTTACCGTGAAACAGGAAAAAATAAATGAATTGATTTTCAATTAAATCCCAGAATTGTTTTTTTTTTGTTTTTTTTTAATTAAGAAAGAGACGTTTTTCATAAATGCCTCAAATGATGTTATATTCCTCTTTTATTCTAAGGTCTAGGGTAATTAAAAAATAATTCCTATTAATCTTACCTCACAGGGCTAGTCCTTTTCAAAATTTTGATGTTCTTCTTGCATCACTCTACATGGTAATTTCATACCTTAATATTATTTGCATTTTTATAACGGCAGACATTAGACCAACGCCTGGAAATTCAACTTCGGCAGAATGTGCGGTTGGTGTAATAGATAGGCAGATATCAGAGCCGAGTTTGAATTCCAGTCGAATTTGTTGAATTCACTTAAACGCAAATAACATTAGGAAAGTCGGACTTATATCTGGAAATATCATTATCGCCATAAAATCTCTAATGTAATATTAACTCGCAAAAAATAATTTCTATTTAAATAACTCATAATGCGTTTAAAAATCATGAGAAATAAATCAACTTCTGTTAAAAAAAAATCGGTAGAATAAAAATAATTTTTATTTACAGGCTAATAGAGAATGTAAACCCCTGCGTTTAATTTTTGGTTGAAAACTCATAGTGCGGTTATTAAATCTACGATGCTACAAGTTCGACGTTTAGTGTAAAGTCATGTTCATTTTAAACAAACAGGACAAGTGCTTTTGAAAAGTAAGAAACACCAAATTATTGCTATTTAAAATAGATTTAAATTCCAAATCGAGAACGGGAAATAAAGAAAAGAAAGTGATTTCAGTCAATGTGCATTTATGGAGTTAACTTAATTGAAATGAATTTCGCGATTCTTGTCAACAGTTCTTGTTAAAGGAACATTCTTTTTCAGTCCACAGTTAGCTTTTTAGCTACTAGTCATTTTTTCTTTAGGTTGACAGTTAATTTCTTCCCTAAGTTGATGCCAATATAAGTCAAGTGACGAAGGAAGCATTTCCGTTTCATACTACTTTCGTAATACTGTGTAAGGGAAAGAAGATAAGTCTTTGATTTTGTTCTATATAAAGCCAATGTCAGTTACGCTTTACAGGAAAAGTGAATATTTCTTTTTTTTAACCATTTGCCGTTATCGTTATGATAGATTAATCTTGTTTTCTCATTAATTATTTTAAATTCCATTAATTGGAAAGGCAAATTCCTTTACAAATTTTTCATTTGTCTATTCCCATTAGTTTATGTATTTATATATATATATATATATATATATATATATATATATATATATATATATATATATATATATATATATATATAAGCATGTTCTTGTTCTCCGGATTTTCCTTTTATTTATGCATAATTATACATGAAGAATCAGACAGTTTTTGCAATTCTCCATGGATTTTGACGAGGGTCGACTTCAACAAAACCCAAGTTTATTATGAAACCAAATTAGATTTTTAAAGCAAGAATATTAAAACCATATCTTTTAATATTTGCTCATCTGTCGCAGAATAGTTGCATCTTGTTCTTGGCATTAATAAACATTATTATTTGAGTTGCATAAGTAAAATCCAAAAAATGTATACAACTGTGAATCGAAGAACATGAATTCCATTAAAATCTTTATCTCCCATGGGATTCAATGTTCCTCTAAGATGTAAAAAAGCCAGAAATTAAAGTTTTTTTTTGTTCTTCTAAGTTTGATTGGAATTAATTGGTTGATTTTGTTTTTTAGTGGAATATCAACTCCTTATAGTTCATTTTTATGCTTAAATTCAATTTTCTTGGGAACATTAGTAATTTCATTTAAAAAAATGTATTGCTTGCATTTTTACTATGAAAATGTATTTTTATACTTTCATAGTGATTTGGTTCAATATATCATACCAACGTTTATATTCAGTGGGTGCCAATACCATGTAACCTGATACAAGATGGTCAATTGTTCTGGATATTTATCACAGAATCTGCATTTGGAATTAACATAACTTTTCAGTATGTGTATTTGGTAATTTCTAGTTAGTAAGCATTGGTCTTATGCAACAAGAACAAAACTTTTCGTTTCAGCTTTTAATTATGCAGTACGTTACCACTGACTGGTACTGGGTTTGTCTATATGACCTTGTTTGGTATGGGTAGAGTATTATTATTATTATTATTATTATTATTATTATTATTATTATTATTATTATTATTATTTACATTATTCGGACAATTGTCCTCATCTCTGTCGCCATATTTATTACAAGGGTTCGGCCTTTCAGGTGGTCGGAATGTCGAACTGAACCCTTTATTTCGCTCACTGGTATAGACTGTTCGAGTTCCATGTGTCATGTTTAATGGAGGTCAGTTATCAGTTATCTCCTGTTAATTTCCCTCTGAAAGTTCACTGCCTTAACGTGGTATTGAACTCACATTCTTTGGGTCCTGTCACTGGATCTAACTAACACCTTTTTCGACTGTGCCATGTGTCCTTCAGGACAGTCTACCACAGTGAGCGAAATAAAGGGTTAAGTTCAACAATCCAACCACCTTAAGAAGGCCGGAGCGTACAGCGGCCGAAACGTTGTAATAAATATGGGGACAAAGATGAGGACAATAGCCCGAATAATGTATATAATATACATAACACCTCATCCCAGAAATATAGACAGATTATTATTGTTGTTGTTGTTGTTATTATTATTATTATTTTATTTCCTTTGAGTTTTGGTGTGTAATCATTTTTTTCCGGACCCCGCCCAGAGACGTTAGGTCAGAAATGGCACCATGACATTTTCCTCTGAATAATTTAAAAAATGCATATATATTTCACATAAATAAAGCCTTCCGCAAGGTGTGGGCTGTACTCGTGAGAACAATTTCTTTGTATTTCTTTAAGACATGGGCTACTAGGAATCTCTTCAATGAGTCTATTGGAATCTTCTCCAATCAATCCGAGGTCTTCAAGTACAACTGGAATTGTTGATGTTTTCATGTACCAATTTATTATTATTATTATTATTATTATTATTATTATTATTATTATTATTAATAATAATAATAATAATAATTGTATTACAAAACCTGCGTAGTAGCTGATAGTAATAATGATAATGGATAAAAGAGATGACATTTTTACAAACATAATTTATAGCACTTAAGGGTTTATGAAATTTTTAAACGCTAAAATATTCTGTCATAATCTCGTAGATCGGTTGAAAATCTCACAATATTACAAAGGATGGTAGTGATTTGAGAAAAGATCAACTGAGAACGGAAGAATATGTAAAACTTGATCCTAACTTGATATGATTCAGTGCAAGCATGTGTATGATATGGTGCGCGCTGACATGTACGGACCATTTTTTTTCAAGAAAAAGAAACCAAACTGCATGAATCAATTTACGAAAACAACGTCTTTTAGGATAGAAGGTTTTTGGACATTCACCATCCATGTATCCGTGAAATTTAAATTGTTCTTGTAATATAGTAGATTCTAGGATTTGAGAGATTGTAATTTCTAAAAATATGAATTTTTTATAAAAATGAACATGTTTATTGAAAAAAAAATGTTGGGAAAATTTCAGTGTATCAAATATTTTAGGCTTGAAATCAGATTTATGTTTGAAAATATATTTTATTTCCATCAGTTTCTCAATTTAATATAACAACAGACACACACACATATGTGCATGTGTGTGTGTGTGTGTGCGTGTGCGCGTCTGTGTGTTTGTGTGTCTGGAGAGCGAGAAAGGGAGAGAGAAGTGAATATTACACACACACATAACCACACATCTGAATATATATATATATATATATATATATATATATATATATATATATATATATATATATAGAGAGAGAGAGAGAGAGAGAGAGGGAGGGAGAGAGAGAAAGAGATAGATAGATAGATAGATAGATAGATAGATAGATAGATATGTTGCTTTTATTAGTTTAAATGATCTTTTTAGTTAAGTAGACGCTGCGTGTGTTTTAAGGAGGATTTTCCTTCGTTACGACCTAAATATTAGGAAAAGCATATTAAAAAAAATCATCCTCCCTTCCAGCAAGATTCGAACTTGCATCCTTCTTTGCACGAGAAACTGTCCTTTGATCCGACGTGCTTTTTACTCCTCGGTTACGATGAGCTCCTTAATCAATCACGGTTCTATTTATCGTTAAAGCACACTTTACTCATTCAGATTTCTTTGAAAATCATAACTGCTCAGTTTCTTATCCAAAAATGTAAACAAAACGATTTCTAAAATATAAATTGAGCTTTATTTCTTAATCCGACGTTCGGTTGATTTCAAACAGTACTTTATTCCGTCTACCAGTTTGAACATTTGATAAATCTTATTAAAGGAAAACCCGTTCTCCCGCAGGATTTGAACTTGCGCGCACATTTGCAAGAGAAACCGATAAATTTGTTTCCACAGAAAAAAAATGTTTCAATAAAATATACATTTGTAGAAGACAAAACGGGATTTATCTTAATTCTCTAAATTTTTGATATTTACATTAATTTTATCGATATAACTATTATATATTCGATTTGAAATAATTTCAAACCAGTTTAATGATTTCTTACTTATTTGCTTAATGTAATGTCGTCTTTTTTTACATGCTATAGGTGATACTTGCATGGACGATCATGTCTCTTCTGATTTATTATTGATTTCGCAGAAGACACCCTGTAGTGGGCTGTCGTAATTTTCAAGGCTATAGCAGCCAGTATGTCTTGGTATTTAACCCATAGCTTACTGCAGAAGTGATAGATTCATCCAAATGTATTTGTTCGTAAGTGAATATAACGAATGCTCATTCCGAGTCGTTATCCATTGCTCCTCCCGCACTGTAAGCTTGTATCACCTGGATTTTCAGAGCAACCATTCGTATAGGTAAGGACCAAGCTAGACATTGCTGACTTCAGTGATCTATGGCCCTAAGCTACTTAATGTCTACATGTTCTACATTGTTTAATATAGTAAGAACAGGCAATAAACTGAAATAGTTTCCTAGTATATTATCCGTAGGGGGGGGGGGTTCATAGATTAACCTGGTAATAATTAATAAATAATAATAAACTAATATAATTTACTAAGACAAATTTGCACAGACCGTCTTACGTTTGAAAGCTGTTTATTCCGTTTATTTTAGACTGACACAAACTTAAAAGGAAATATATGACAAAAGGTTAAAACTGACGAATTTGCATCTAGAAATTGTTTTATCTAATCGATGTATAAGATCGCAATCTTGGTAAACCCAAGTGATAATCGAACACATTAGTAAGAGCGGATTGAGTTTAAATTGTTAACAAACGAACTATGGCAAAACCCTAAATTTCATGGCATTCTTTCTTGAGACAGCTTATAAATGAAATGCAGGGATCAGTGGTCGTGCCAATAAAACAGTCTAGTAAATACCTAACCAATTTACTTTGCAGAAGACCACAGACAATGAACCGAATAGGATATTTTAGAAACGTTATTCGTTTGTTATTGATAATTATCATTTCGAGTTCTGAGTGCTCTAGAAATTCAGCCTTATACCATATTGTCTTTTTCTTGACTGATAAATGTTTATTTACTCATCTAGCATTTTACAGAAGAAATAAAATGTCATATTCTGTTCTGTCATGATATTGAAAAGAAAATCAACATTTGAAAAGCTTTGACAAGCTTCCATTCTACTCAACAGACATGTTCAAATTTAGAAAGAACTTCAATCATTATTGCGTTGGCAATAATTTGATATTTGTTATTCATCTTTCCAGAGAGAAAGAGAGAGTGAAAATGAAATGCCATAAGATTAGAAACAGATATATAATCATATATGTGAATGTCATGTTTTATTATTAACGGCGGCTCAATATGTTAGCGTTATTTTCGACGTATATTTATGTATAAACATCAAAATGTTGTCTATAACTGAGTTGTGTTTAGTATATTTGACTGCAGATAATTTAATGAAAGTTATCAGATTGAGTCAAAAGTTGGTTGGTTTGTTTTTTGTTTAGCGTCATATCAACATCTATATGTTATTTAATACTAAAATCTAAATAATGTCTCTTTCGATTCATGGCCGGTCAGGCAGGATATTTTTTGCCGCATTAGACTGTCTTTTCTTTCTGCGATAGACTGGTGGTCAAAAAATCTATAGGGCCCAGTCTGTTCTGCTATTCAACACATAGCTGGGGAAGAAGAGATGGATTCTTCCATTCCCCAAGCGTATTTGTGCGTAAGTAAATGAAACGAACCCGAGCGGAATTTGAACACGGCTCTCCGATTTCTCATTCTGAGGTAATATCCAATGCACCACACAACCTACAATTTTTATTGCCTTGCTTGAGACGAAAATATTGTTAAGAAAATGTATATCATAACAAGTTATGACAAATGAGTTTTAAAAGCAACAGACCAATAAATGCACATCCATACGTCAAGCAGCAGTAATGTGCCGATAACAGTTTGAATGAAAAGCACCTTGTCAATAGGAAAAATGTTATCCGCAGTCACAATGCAAATCCGCAGTCACCAAGAATCACATTGCAAAGGAGTGATGCCAGAGCTGTGAAATCTTGCAATGAATTCATTTTAATGCATCTTATTAATAACTGCATTTTTCACTTCGCAGTAAACTGACATCTGACAGTTCAAAGAAAATTTCAAACGTGACTAGTAGCGATTCTCTTGAAACTGGACAAAATTTGGCATCGTAGTTTTATAAAGTAGCTGAAGAAAAAGAAGCGCCATTCATGATGTCACATGTTTGCTACTTTCACGTTCTAGCTTTATCAAAAATGTAAATGTGGGCAGCTGAATTCTGGAGAGGAAGGGAGTCTTGACGATGATCCAAGATCTGGATAGCCTGAAATTGCCGCAAAACATTGATCGTGTTCAACACATGGTGATGGGTGGCAGGAGATTGACTATAAATCAAATAGCCAATGCTATTATCGTATCCTGTGATATAGTAGAGAACGTTGTGCACAAAGGTCTTGGAATGAGGAAGGTGGGAGCCACGTCTTCTGATACCTGATCAAAAGCACACCAGGCTGATCACAAGAAAATTTGATATTGTTTAAGGCAGATCTCGCTGGTTACCATCAAAATTTCCTAATCTTGGATGAGTTTTGGATTCATCAAGTGGAGTCAGAGACAATTCATGCAACGGAAACACCTTTCCTCACCTATACCAAAGTAAGTTCGGTTCATCTGCAAAGAGAACGATGGCCTCAGTTTATTGAGACTTAAATATTTATAATCTGTAAAAGGGTAACATTATCAATGTAGATTACTATGCTAACTTGTTCGGGCAGTTGCAAAAGACTATCAAAACCCAACGCCTTGGAAACCTGTCGAAAGGGATCTTGTTTCATCAAAACAATGCTCCAATATACAAGTCCTTGGTTTCAAAGGGTGATGTGCGTGACTGTCACTTTGAACTGGTTCATCACCTCCCTACTCTCCTGATTTGACTAACATCTCTTCAGCAGCATGAAAAAAAATAACACTTGACCGAAAACCAATGTCGCAGTGACGATGACGTATATATGCTGCTGATAATGTTTTTTGACCAAAATGACGAAATGTCTTCTTTGAACAGTCAGATATCAGTTTGCCTGGAATAATACAATGTATTATTAAGAATATATCTGTCATCATATCTGAGATGATGTATTATGATAACTTGTATTATTTACATAATTCAGACTGTTATCCTCATCTTTACCATATTCACAACGCTTCAGCGTTGTACCCTCGGACCTACCTCAGGTGATTGGAACTTCAATTCGAACCCTTTATTTGATCCACCAAAGTAGATTGTTCTAGTTGTACATACCATGCCTCTTCTGTACATCTCAGTTATTTCCCTTTAACTCAACTCTGTTTTGGTTCACCACTACTGTGGCCTGGAATTGAACTAACAATTCGTTGGGTCTGGACATTGGAGCTAACCAAAGTCATTATCCAATGGGCCATGTGTCCTTGAGGTGGACGAAATAAAGGGGTCGGTGCGAAATTCTAATACCCTGAAGAAGGCCGGAGCGTACAACGGCAGAAACGTTGTGAATACGACAGTGAAGATGAGGATAACAGTTAAGAGTTGAAATTAATGCATACAAGATTTCCCAAACCTGGCATCCCTCCTTGAAAATCAGCTTATGAACTTTTCAGTCCATCCGCCATATTCATTCGATCTTGCATCAACCGATTATTACAAAATTCAATCGCTGTAAAACGTTTTGATAAGGGTCATCTTTCTCGAATGCAAACCATATTAATGAGTTTGCTGAAACATTTTCTCAGTAAACCAGCAAAACATATCGATATGTAATTATCAAGATATCATTGCAAATTATGATGAATATATAATTGAATAAATTATAATTGTAGATTTATTTGTGAAACAAATAAAGCTGATTAATCACAACGGAAATAATTCATGAATCAATATAACCTTAAAAATGCTAAATGGGTTTTAAATCTAATCAGTGTTAGTGATAATGAATCCTATGGAAGTCAGCTGATAAAGTTCCAGGATGATGGAGTATATTTTATCATTTTGGGATAAACTATCATCCCGCGAAGCATTGTAGCGTATAAAAGGATGCATATTGACCTCAGCACAATCTGTATATATAAAACATTTCAACATATATTCTAATTTCATGATTGATACGTGACATTTATAACAAAACACATTGAACCATTGCAAAAATACAACAATATTACGTCAAAAAAAACACTGGGTAGAGGCTAGATCCATAGCTACATGCGTCCAGTCGACTGACAAAAGTGCAGTTAACGTGACAGGTGGCTGAGCAGATAAAATAGTACCATTCTTGAACGGTACAATGGTGATGGTATCTAATCCGAATCAGGCGCATTTTCTAATTTCATGCTATATCAACACTCAGAGACGACAGACTGTTTCATACGTCAATGTTCACTTCTATATTGACATACGCTCTATCCCTGATATTGATCACTTTAACCCATAAATATAGCAGATATTAAAACTATACTTCTTCACACACACACGCACACACACAAACACGCGCACACACACACACACACACACACATATATATATATATATATATATATATATATATATATATATATAGATAGATAGATAGATAGATACATATATATATATATATATATATATATATATATATATATATATATATATATATTGAGAATCCAAATATAAAGAAATTTTACATTGGTAGCACAATGAAAACATTCAAAGAACGCTGGCGGGGGCATATGCAATCTTTTAATACCAGTGACTATAGGTACATGACTTCATTATCCAAGTACTTTTGGAATCTAAAAGAAAAGAACAAAACACCTACGGTTAAATGGACATTCATTAAGAAAGCCCGGACATGTAACTCCCTATGTTCCCCATGTTACCTATGTCTTAATGAAACATTTTAAAGTATTAGATTTAAAAACAAGGCTGATCACTTAAATCAAAGATATGAACTAATGGTTAATTGTAAACACCGTTATAAATTTAACTTATTATAGGGGTCGTATACTTTAAATGATAATGATATGTCGCTGTAGGTTCAATAGATTATAACTTTATTGCCTGATGGTCAATCTGACGATATGAATGTGTACTGTATAAGTACATAGTGTTATTCATTTTTATGTATGTGTGTGTATATATATATATATATATTGGTGTGTAGTTATGTGTGTTTGTACTGTGGAATGTGTATGTTTGTATATTAGTGTATTAATATGTTGCTAGGTTTTGTATATATATATATATATATATATATATATATATATGTATGTATTTATGTGTGTATGTGTGTATATGTATGTGTATATATATATATGTGTATGTGTATGTATATATATATGTGTGTATATGTGTATCATATATGTATATGTGTATATATATATGTGTATATATATATATATATATATATATAAAATAAGAAGGTATAAAGGAGGAGAAGAAGAGAAGTTAAAAATTTTGATGCATATGTGTATGTATGTGTATTTCTGTATGTGGGTATGTGTATATATATGTGTATGTATGTATGTGCATGTGTATATATATATGTATTTATGTGTGTATATATGTATGTATGTGTAGATGTATATATATATGCATGTATGTATATATATATGTGTATATATATGTGTGTATGTATATGTATGTGTATATATATATATTTGTGTGTGTGTTTGTATATATATATATATATATATATATATATATGTGTGTGTGTGTGTGTGTGTATGTGTACTGTTATGTTGTGTATCTAAATTTATATTTACGTATATTTCTGTCTGTATGAATGTGTTTATATATGTATGTTAGAATACATGTATTTTTGTGTTTGCATGTATATGGATGTATGTCTATGTCTATGTGTGTGCATGTATGTACGTTTATGTATGTATTTGGTTGAATGTCGTTGTAGTTATGTGTATGTAATTATATATGTATACTTGTTATTATAGATAGGTATTTTTATGTATATATATATATATATATGTGTATATATATATATATATATATATATATATGTGTGTGTTTGTGTGTGTGTGTATGTGTGTGTATATGTTTACTTATGTATGTTTGTGGTTGTATATGTGTATGTTGATACCTATTGTATATGAGATTGTGTGTACGTGTAGGTATGGAAACTTGATATGTCATTAGGGCCACATGAGTTAGTATATATGTGTATATATGTTTATATTTGTGTATTGATGTGTGTATATATGTATTTATATGTGAGTATGTGTCGATATATGTGTGTATATTTCTGGGTATATATGTGTATATATGTATGTATGTGTATGTGTACTTGTTATCATGGAGATATATACGTATGTATATGTTTATGTATTTCTGTGTATGTATTTCTGTGTCTGTGTATGTATGTATGTATATATATATATGTATATGTGTGTATATATATATATGTGTGTAAAGAAAAATTATTATATATATATATGTATGTGTGTGTGCGTGTATGTGTATGTATATATATATGAGGTGGACATCGAATTTACATATGGGTGTTGACTTTGATGTCCGATTTTATATTTACATACACTATTTTAATATATTAAATAATATTATTTTTAAACATTTTTATCTTTGTATATTTGCTCGCTTAAGTTATATTTCAATAAGTGGTTAGCATTTGTGTAATGACACTTTCACTCTTAAATATTTATTGGTTGTGGTATCCGTTTGTCTGGGTCAATGTCTGTGGATGTGTGTGCATTTATTTATAGGTGTCTTTTTGTATGGAAAGTGCATTCACTTTTAATGTACGTGTGTGTTGGTTTCCCTCTCCCTCCACTTCCTTTTTTTTTCTTTTTTTTCATGAACGACCGTGGAGATGTTCTCTGTCTCGTCTCTTTTTTTTGTGTATATATATATATAAATATGTCTGGGTGCTTATATATTATAATCTGATTGCGTTTGTTTTACGCGTGAGTTTAGGACCCCATTCACACACTCTTAGGATTAAAATGTATACATTGTCAAAAGACCGGATATAAAATTAGCTAAAGTAACATCAATGAAGAAATAAATTGAATAACATATTTATTTTTTCTTTTCTCCTCAGTAATTTTATAGTTGTATACTTAATAGCGATTAAATTTTGATTTTGAAATTAGCAGTTTTTAATTTTAATATTAAATTTTATCATATAATTTAGTAATTATAGGTTAGAATAAATTCTTTTTTAATACTACCTATATTTTAAACATCTGAATGACTTCGTTGTCAAGCTTTTTGAATTTTCCTATACTTGTGTTTTGATTGGTTCATCTAGCTTTTGTAACAACGTTTTCCCCTTGCGAAGGATTGTTAATTAATTTGAAACTTTTAAAACCATTTATTTTACATTCAACATCATCACTTGATAAGACACCGAGGGTGTTGAAACAAAATGGCTATTTTTGTAGTGATTTTATAACATATTTATGTTATAATTTTCTTTAAATAAATAATTATATCTATCTATCTATATATATATATATATATATATATATATATATATATATATAGTCATCCACAATCGATATATCCGTATTATACGCACACACACACACTCATATATATATATATATTAGGTTGGTGCAAAAATATATCGTTTTCTCACATAGTAACATATGTGAGAAAACGACATTATTTTTGCACCAACCTAATATATATATACATATATATATATATATATATATATATATATATATATATATATATATATATATATATATATATGAATGTACCCATCGTTCTGGGACAAAGAAACTTTATGAGGTCAAATAGTTTTAAATCATCTTTGCGTGACACTTGCACTAGGTATTTAACTTTGACGACACTCATGTCTCATCTGGTTGACTCTTTTATGCCATATATCACCCAATATAAGACTCGAAGACCACAACGTAGAGTGATATATAATAACGGTAACGATGTGGTACGAGTTGACGAGAATCAGATAAGAAGTGGATATTATGAAGGAAAGGAGGATACATAACGCATAAACATTAAAATTAAAAGTTCAATATTAAGTGGTCAAGGAAGCACTAACACAGGTTCTTGTTCTTGTGAAAAACTCTCAGAGTGAAATATTTTTACATTTGGCACACACTGTAAATAAAGATGACTCGACTCCATGGAAGTAGCGTTGAAACTAAATAGGGGCGATGTTTAAGCATTGCTATGGAAATAGCAATATCGTTGCGTCAGTTATTCAATCTTGTCGGTAAGAAGGAAATATTTGACTGAAAAAACAAGCCATCATTCACAAACCCGCTTAAACAATTTCGAAGTCTATTATGGCGGTAAAATGAGGATCCAGCTGCTCCAGACAAACATTAAGCATTAATACTCCATTCGTGACTTGATCCGACTCGTGTAAATATAAAATATGGCAGAAAGCACCAAATTCTTCCTGGAGCGTTATAGGGAGCCGACCATTTTCTTCCTGCTTCTGTAGTAATGGATTGCATATATGCGTTCCACTTGCGACCTGGAACGAACCCGAGATCAGAGATACGTTCAAATCAGTTCAACCGTTTTCTGAAATGTTGTTATTAAACGATACCAGGTAGTTCTCTGGGTTATTTTTTAATCATTTCTCGCCAAGAACGTAGGAGACTACACGTAGTAAAATAGAAAGAGTAAACTTTAATGAAGAGAAGTGAGAAAAAGGACAATAAGAGGACAGATTTCGAAAAAGCTGTCAAACTCCATATGATGAGACGTCGTCTCTAATATCAGGATTATCTGTATTTTCGGTATTCCGTCCATGATTATTCGTGTCAACATTGGTGATCTGAGACTATTCCTAGGAAAATCGTTAATAAATATCACTAAGGACGTCAGCATTGATGCCATAACCAACGAAAAACTGACCAATCAAATCAAACCTCATATAGCTGCCGTTTCCGTATTGTTCCGGCAAATTGTTTTTCTGTAACGTTCTCCTAAATAAATCGAGTCGTTTGCTTTGTGGTCCGAGTATTGCTTTAAAAAATATGAAGCATTCATATTCTGGCAGTCCTTATGTTATTACGCGATTTCTGTTGATTCGGTATAATGCAAATAATTCGACTGATTCTGAGAGAAATCTTAAATATATTTCATTTTCAAATCAAACAAGCCTTTCCCTACTTAAACAATTTTAAAAATCCCCATTTTTAAAGCCTGAAAATTATTTTGACTTTAGACTTTTGTTTTAAACAACTTCACAAATGCATAACTAAGATTAGTATAAATAAATAAAAAGATTTTTTTTTTCTGACAAGAGTGCACGAAACGTCACTGTACGCCTAACGTTACCGTACACACAGACACAATTTTCCTGTTACTGTTGAACACACAGACACAAAGCTGAGCACCAAATACTAATAATCTCACTCCGAAGATTTACACACCCAACAAGGAAAGGTACACACGCAAATTAAAACATTTTTATTCTGTTTTGTTTTTGTTTTTTGTTTGTTTTGTTTTTTAATGTGGGGGAAAAATGAAGTGTAACGTAGTAGGAATGTTCATCATAATCATCATCAGCAGTAGCAGCAGCTGCTGCTCTTCCAGGACAAAGGCCTTTTGAAACTAAATACATGACGACCGTTCTATTATGTTTGTCTTAATAGAAAAAAATTCTATCATATCTCCCCAGCTACTCTCTATTGGTTTCCTCTGGAAGTTAAAGAAGCAACCTTTTGCTCCATCTAGTAACATTTATTCTAGTTATATATCTCGTCCACTTACAGTTTTCTCGTTTTTCATAACTTTGACAATGGAAATGGTGACATTTGAAATTTCCGTAGAGGAAACATTGTTAGCTTTACAGCCGATAGGAAATTATAACATAATTCTTCTTAAATCAGTTTTTTTTTAGGAAATTAAACTTCAAAATTACACTGTTTTTGGTCTTACTAGTATTCACGGGCATTTCCTTCAAAAATAATTGTTTAATGATGGGTGAAAAGAGATGTTCACAATTCTATTATTATTTTACTCTCTAGATATATGTGCTACTGGCTTTTGTTATGGCTTATGAAAGTGTTCTAGTTTGTTTTTATTTGAGTTCTTTGTTTGTCATTTTCTAGTCCTAGTCTACACAGACTGGGTCTCACATATCTAACCCTAGTCTATAAATACTTGGTCATATATCTTGCCCTAGTGTACAAAAACTGGGTCATATATTTAGCCCTGTTTCCTAATCCATGTTGACTTCTATCAAACGGTTATTTTTATTGGAATCTCTTTCAGTCGAATTTTGCACAATTCTGACTTTGATTTCAAGAGATTTTAATATCTATTTTACACCTGTCGCTTATAACTGGCATTGTACATTCATTATACCTTACATGTTTTAAAATATATTGGCGAATTTCCCTGTTAGAATCATGTGTCTTCTCTTTTATGGAACGTTTTCTTGTAGGAGATTTATTTTTGAATATTTACATGAACTATAAATATGCTGAGAATTGACCAAATCAGGAACAACGTGATTCACTACTTTTTGACTTATTCGTCTACAGAAACAAACTTAATAACTGAGTGACTAAATTAATAAATTATATATATATATATATATATATATATATATATATATATATATATATATATATATATATGTGTGTGTGTGTGTGTGTGTGTGTGTGTTTGTGTGTGTGTGTTTGTGTGTGTGTGTGTTCTTATTTCGAATTCATTCGACAGACCTTATCTGTTATCCTCATTAAACTTAGTGTTTTTCTAATGATTACTGTAGATCCTTGCCCAGATTTAATATATGCTATTCACGAACCTACACTGTGGTCTATTGAATCTTATTACATTGAAACAATGACTATTTTGAATAACTCTTAGTTGTTTTTGGCTCTAATATATATTGATCTATAAATTGAATAATATAAATAAAATCCTTCTTGATACAATTGAACAAGTCACTATAAAAAGACTAAGTTACTATGCATAGAATTTACTATACACTGTGAAGAACTATTGGAAATCGTTTCCTCCTTATCGTTAGTCATTATTTAATTTATTTCCCTGTACCTTTTTACATATTTTACCTTTTCTAAATATAAATATAAATATTCCAGGACATCATCCAGATCTTCATCCTCTTTTACTGTCACATTTTCCGAGAAGTTAAACTGAACATTATATATTTTATAACTTCATTTTAAATCTTATATTGACATTTGAAATTTCGATCATTGAGCAATGATTGTAATATTGGTAAACTGTCGTAAGAATGTCGAAGATTGTTTAAATATTCGTATTTATTCCTATTTACTCTCAGTTAACTGGAAAGTTTTCTGTAAATATTTTAGGTGCGATTCTTTTCATGATTCACTCGTTCTGTAATCTTTCTTTTACTGCAGCCACACCTGCCTGAAAAGCCATACATGTATAAAGAGCTACGATCACCTATAAAATCTTATAAAATAAGAATTAAAAGAAATCCTACCAGTTTATATTGTATTCTGTACGAAAACTTTGACCGAAATTGGTATTTCCTCTCTCAAAATATGAATTTTCGGGTTGAGCAACGGATAAGGCATCGGAATAAGAAATTATAAAGACGATTTCGAATTTCACTAGAGTTCATTACATTTCATTATCCGAAATAGCCTTGGCAAATGCATGAATCGATCTCCTACGCAACTATAAATATTTTTAAACATTCTGACATAAATTCCAAATAATATTAATTTAATGTGTCGAAAGTGTTGTTGCTATAGCCTTCTGTTTTAAACTATTAAAACATTTAAAAATAATAACTAAATTATGTATATACATAATACACAGCGCAACATTTAAAATAGATAACAGATAATCCAATTATGGGTGAAATTCTATTGGAAAAATCAGATTTATTCTTAAAATAATGTGAAATCGTTAGTGAAAATGGAATTATTCTTATATTCCAAAAATATGGTTCGATTTCAGATGACTCACAGCGGTTATGATGTGCCCTAAAAGGAAATTAATAAATCAAAATCCCCGAAACAAAAATGAATAAATAAAATGAAAAGTCAATTTAAAACATGCAAAGCCTAATTAAGAATGTTACAATTGGCGCAAAATGATGTTAAAGCCGTTTGAAATTGATTGACATGCGGAATACTCTTGAAATAGTCACTAAAGAAAAACTTCTCGATTAGCGACCTGACAACTCGCCTTCAGTTAATTTCCAACCACCGGAATGTAGTTTCTCTCTGAATTGTTTTATAAATAATTTCCAATTACATTTCCGCTATGGTACCTAGAATTTATGAATTTCAGCTCAGTACTAGATAGACGTCAAGGTCTAATTCATTTTACAGTTGAAATGGCAAGATGAAACCATAAGTTCTATTCTAAGAGTTTCTTTTCTCGTATTACTCGCTCGTGGAACCCTCTTCTGGCTTCTTGCTTCCAAGTCAACTTTGATCCTCAAAAATTTAAATGCAATATCGATCGTTATATACTTCTTAATGCTTCTTCTTTTAGTGTCCTCTCACCTTAATAGTGTTTTTTTTTCTCTCTCATATTCTATCATACTCAGTAACACCTTGTGTCTTTGTGGTTTATTGCCATGCTTGTGTGAAATGATTAAAAAAAAAGTGAAGCATGTTTGTATATCATTTTATAGTCGAAATCGTATATAATCTGATGATCTCTTAAATATTTTCATTAATATCCTCGTCTCGTTATGTGTTAAAGACACAAAAGTCATCTAACGATTGAAGTTTCTTTTCACAGTGATCTAAAAGAAAGTGATGTTATACAATCTATTGCTTCTCTTTTTTTTCTATTAGAAGATCTGTTCTTTGTTGTTGAGTAATTACTCTTAAAACGTTCAGATATGAATAATTGCTTTTCATCAAGAGACTTTGTTACTCTCTAAGCATTTTTTCACCTGGTATTTGCGTAAATGTTCAAAATATGCTTAAATTGTCCTACACATATATAGATTATCCTCACCCGCATCCGAATACATCAATGAATGAAGAAGCTAGTAATTATTACGAGAAAGATTTTGGGCGATGATCATTATTTAGTTAAGTCAGATAAACATAGAACCGGAAAGAGATATGCAGAAAACTCGTTCGAACTTAACCCAGCTGTACTGGTCAGTATGATTTGTGTGCTAACCATTGCTTAAATCAGGTAAGTAATAATAAACAATAAAGTATACCAATGAGATTCAACTGACAAAAATATGTATATTAAAATGTTTAGATCAGATTGTTGTCGTTCATCATCAACATTATATCGACAAGATAGTCCTTCAAACGAGAATTTGGTACAGTAGCGGGCATTGTTTGATCTCCCGGTCGACAACACACAAGACGTATAAGTACGGTTGATTCAGACAAAAAGAGACAGGAGGCCACATTTTGTCTTCTCATTCCATATGTAGTTAATTATTTAAAATGTCTATAATTCAAAGGTTTTACTTATATACTTCATTCAATATGTTGAAATATTGCAATCTGTGTCGATCTAACGTTGTATTTATCTGTCTGTCCGTATGTCTGTCTATTTATCTATCTCTAGCTCTTTCTCCCTCTCTCTCTCCACACACACACACACACACACACATATATATATATATATATATATATATATATATATATATATATATATATATATATATATATACCGGGTGTAACAGCAAAATTGTTCAGTTGTTAGATTAATCTTTTAACCAATATATCTTAGAGATGATTAAAGATATCTTAATGGAATTCTCCAAAATGTTTATAACACTATTATCCTCTGCTTTGACCAGTAAGAATAACTAATTACTCTCCAAGCTTAACAGAAGAATCGTAAACGAAATGACATATTCATCATTACTTAATCATAGTTAAGGACCAGAAGCTCATGAAGGGTTGAAATAAATGAAATTCAAATACATACATATACACTGCGGCCCAAATTATTATCGAGATAACTTTTTTTCTAATATTTCAAAAACCATACAATCAATTCGCACAAAATTTTCACACCATGTTGGCAACACGGACCTACGCAATCACTGAAATTATCGTACTGATCTGCGCAATGTAAACAAACTAGCACCATATTTGTTATCAGCACGGTGATTTGCTGTTGTGACCTCCTGATCCAGTTTTCCTCTCTACTCTTTCCTCTTTTTAAAACCTATTTACCATTCACTTAATGGTTCTTGAATGGACTTTGAAGATGGAAGCCAGAGTATAAATGCTCGTACCATTACTGAAGGTCTGAATGATTTTTCCTCTCGCCATTGCTCAGTAGGAAAGACATAGTGGGGTCGACACAAAATGATTCTAACCTGTTCCCTTTCTAGCTGAATAAAACAAAGGGTTTTTTAAGTGATTATTACGACAAATGGATCGCTAAATGACTCATCTGTAAACCTCGAAAATAGAAACTCAGTTTTTCTTTTAGATATTAAATATGCACAATTATGCTGCTACACTCGGTATATCTATCTATCTGACAATATACAGTGTAACACGGATATAAGAGAAACCCGGATATAAGATATATTTTTTCTGGTCCCAAATTAGAGCCATACTTACCTAAACAAATTAGAACAAACCCCCGGATATAATAGAAACCCGGATATAAGAGACTTCTTCTCCGGTCTTGACAACTCTCTTATATATATATATATATATATATATATATATATATATATATATATATATATATATATATATTTTTATCTTTCTTGTGTAATTATAGTTTTCTTCCTTTCTGGACATAAATTATTTAGAAATTGTCCGAATGTTCTGTATATCCGAGGGTTTTCTTTTATACATTTAGCTAAGGATGATTTTATTTTTGCTTTTCACTGAATGTAAGGATTTTTATGTATATATAGACAGTCAGCCTATTGTGTCCCTGTTCATAGTTGATACTATTCTGTGTTGCCTTTATAGCATTTTTTTTTTGTTGTTTTTTTTTTTTTTTTTTTGCATATTAGTCTATTTCGGTATTCTACTTATCTCTAACATTCAATATGTTCATTTCTATCAATCTATTTCAGTCTGTTCATTAACTAACACTGTGTATTCATTATCTATCTATCCATCTATCTATCTATTAGAGACTGATCACTTATTCCCATAGAGAGAAAGAGAGTCAGGTTTCAAGTCATGCAGTTTCATTTTTTCTAGAACATTCCTACATTCTTGCAAATTCGAGAATGCTAGAGAAACCAGTCTGATTTTTCCAATGATGCTGGATGAAACGTTCATTCATCCAGCAAAGAACATAAAATAGTATATGCATTAATGATTTCGATTTGGATTCTTAGGATAATAGCTATTTTGCAAGTACCTAAGTAAACGCTCACGAAAATACACTTTGCATTTACATCATCTTTGGCCCTGATTTTCGATTAAAAACTCGCTTTTTCACAGTATTCGCAGGATAATATTTTCACTTTTCATTTCATTTTACTGGCTTTCGTTAATCTCCAAATTACAAAATAATTTTGCATGTTCTCTTTTTTTTCTTTCCTATTCATTCTCTTGTTTTCCGCGTCTATGATCTCCTTTTTCTCCCTCTTCCTTTAGATTTCCTGTCTTCTTCTTCTTCTTCTTCTTCTTCTTCTTCTTCTTCTTCTTCTTCTTCTTCTTCTTCTTCGTCTTCTTCTTCTTCTTCTTCTTCTTCTTAGTACGTGTTACCATTGTTCCCCTCTTCTTCTGTCTCTTACTTCACAACAATAATCAAAAAAGAAAAGACACAACATATGCAAGAGAGAGAGAGAGAGAGAGAGAACAAGAGAAAGAGAGGAAGAAATTGTGTGTGAGAGAATGAGAGTATAAACGGTAACGTAGAAAAGATCAAATAGAATATCTTCTTTTATATTTCTTCTGGGGGTTGACATATTTACGTATTTCTTACCAATACCGGGATTCACGGATCGAAACCTAATGAGAACAATTTTTATAAAAATCTTTCTTTTTGTCATTATTTCTGTCTACTAAATTTCTGAATTTTTTATTTGATTATCGTTTTCTTTTTTTTTTTCATTTGCATCTTCAAAAATTTTCTCTTTTTATTCAGCTCACGGCGTCAAGCAGAAAAATTAAAGGACATTGCCAAAAGAAAATTCAAGTGAGCAAATTATTATTTATCCTATTAATAACTATCTCCTTGAACTTTTATTTATTTATCTGCATCTCTACGGTGGCAGAATTAAAACAAGGTCGATTTAATGGGAGATGTCAAAATGTATATGTGGATGAGGTCAAAATTGGTCTTAACACAAAGTTTGTGTCGAAAACGCAAGAGGTGCAACACAGAAACTTCATTTAGTTTAATCCGTTGGGACTACATCAGAACTGAATTTTCAGTGAACTAGCCAGACATCTTGGCCAGGCATCTTGCAAGGAAAATATTTTGGATATGCATTGTTTAAAACTAAATGTACTATATAGATATATACGTCACACTTGTTCACTTTTCTGTCTATCTCATATTCTCTATCATTCCTTCTCTCCTCTCTCTCTCTTTATTTGTATATATATATATATATATATATATATATATATATATATATATATATATATATATATATATATATATATATGTATATATGTGTGTGTGTGTGTGCGTGTGCGTATGTACAAAAATATAGTTAGGTATATTATATTTATGGATTACATTGCACAATATCAGAGCTAGAGCGTATTTAAATATAATAGTGAACATTGAAGTCAACACCCAGAGGCTTGAACGCATGTCCTGACCATTGTATTCAAGCAGGAAACACACTGTCTCTTCTCACTATATGTGTGTGTGTATATATATATATATATATATATATATATATATATATATATATATATGTGTGTGTATATATATATATGTATATATATATATGTGTATATATGTGTGTATATATATATATATATATATATATATATATATATATATATATATATATATATATATATATATATATATATGTATGTATGTATGTGTGTGTTCTCGTTTTAAATTTGTCAGTTTCGTACCATTGGTCAGTGTTTGAAAACACACCAGAGTCAAAATATTCTCTTTATTTATTCAAGACGGACACAAATATTATTTATTATTGGGAATATTAACGCAATGCTATATTCATTTTTATATTCAACGAGAAGAAAAAAAAAATAGGTAAAGAATATAAACCGGAAATGATGTCATAGATATTTGATTTTCCTGTAATGATTTTTCTTTTGTGATACATTTTTTATACGTTCTTTGTATTTTCTATGTCAAGAGAAAGTCATTGTTCGATTAGAAACAAAGGAAATACATAAATAAAAAGCAAGACATTTACCAAAGTCATCACACTGAGAAGTTCTCGCTTGAAAAATGTTCTTTATACATACAAACAAACCAAACAAAACCCAGCGCTAAAAAAAATCTCACAGTGAAATAAAAAAACGAACAATGAGATTTACTTGAAAAATTCTATGGTAACAGAAATAGTTTTTATTTTTGTTTTATTTTATACAACTACGCTTTATATGAAGGAAAAAAAATTAACATGACAAATGAAAAATATTTTTTTTTTAATTTCTACAAGAAAAAAAATGTAAATTCTCACCTGCCTGAAGAATAAAATGAAAAAACTATTTTGTAGCGAAAAACAACTGTTTTTTGCATTTGCTGATTTTTTTTTTTTTTTACTTCTTAATTTCTTGATTTAGAGTTGGCTTTGTTTAACATAAAAGAAATGCATAATCAAAATGTTTTTGTTTTTTTTATGTCTATTTTCGACTTCTTTCTTACAATTTCGTCATTTTTTACTTTTTTCTTACTCTTTCGTCTTTTGCGGATATGTAAACTTACCATAAATTCCAAGACTCATAGCATTAGAATTTTCACTCTTTATAGATTTAATTTTATTTTATACTAAAATGCTTTCATTATTCAACACCCTTAAGTTTTGTTCTCACGCATATTCTGTAACGCACACACAGAGATACACCCACACTCGCGCGCGCAAAAAATAATCGAATACTAATAGTTTATAAAACCGGTACAGTCGCAGCCACAGCTGAGATAGGATCAGTCTATCTGTATAGAATTGAATACTTCATTAATTTGCTACGTACCTTCAATGTCAGCAAATTCCTGTCTTCTGTTGGTCTTCAGTCGGTTTGCCATTTACTATTCCACTTTGACATAGTTTGCAATCTATCAACACAAACCTGTTAAGTAGGTGACTTACTACGCCACTTGCATTCTATGTTTTGTATGAGTTCAATTTTTTCGGCCATCTTTCTTTATAGAAAATTCAACTCTCTCATTCCAATTGTAATTATACGTTTCTTTTTACTTCTTATTTTCATGAAACTATTTCGTAGCTTGCATGATTATGACAGTGTTATGTCCTTCCTTTTTCTTATTCTTATTTTTAATCATTACATTCCAAGCAAGGCAATAACGCCACTAAGAATATAAGACAAACTACTATTAATGAGATAGGACAATAAAAGAACATGTATTAAGAAGATAGGATACAACAATTGACATTGCATTTAAATTTTTTAAGATCGATGATGACTGTAAAGCAAGAAACAAGAAGAGAGTTCCCCAAGTGAGAAGTGCGTTTGAAGAAACTCTTAACATAGAACATACGGTTACATATTGCGATTTCACATGTAAAACGATGAAACTGTACCGCCATTCTAGTACAGCACTTACATTAATAAAATCTAGGAACCATAGCGGAAAAAGTTCATCAGAATAATTATCATTAAATTATTTATAGAAAAGACACGGGGGTGGGGTGGGGTTGCGCTACGCTGGGAGGAAATGAAATGAAGTCGAGATGCCAGATCCGGATCAAAAACATTGCGTTCTATCAAGATACTCTAAATATATAGCAAAGGCAGCAGACCGCGTGTGGCAATGAATGGTAGGACTTATAATAGACTTATAAATATGTAAAATATATTCTGTCGAAAAACATTGTCTTACATGACATAGCGAACCAGTTTATGAGCGGCAGAATTAGCAATTGATTCAATATACTTCCCGCTTCATATCACCAGAAAACTTCTTTTTAATTCCATTCTCTGTCCCCTCCTTCTCTTCTGTTCTCGAGAGACGATGGTGCGTTACGAGCCTGGATGGGATATATGGAGCACTAGGGTTGCCCAGACGTCTAGTCCCCCACTTTCTCGGCCTTGCTAGCAGAGTCCAAAGGAGAGGATAAACTAATACAGTTTAGTACCAGCGCGACTGCAGGTGTTGCCGGAAGGTAGCACAAATTGCCATTCATCCGCTTTAGCGGCTACACTTTGAATTCAGAGTTTTCCTTCTTCTAAACCAGTTGCAATCCAAGGCTATAGAAGCCAGTCTGTCCTGCTATTTACCCATACCTGGAGTGAGAAGAAGAGGATTTCCCAAGTGAATGTAATGGATTCGACTGGAATTCGAACCCGGCTCTCCGATTCCTCAGTCCAAGCCGCTGTCCATTACTCCACCGTGCCTCCCTCAATATGTAGTAAATCAAATATGTGGTGCAGTTCAATTTATATTACAATGAATCATTCATGCAAAAACTAAATTAGTAAAATTAATGATATAAAATGGAGAAATGCCTTCGTTAACTAGATTTTAAAGATGCATTAACCCACTAACCACTCGATGAATGTTATGATCCTTGTTTTTGGTTTTAAATTATAAACTGTATTAGGTCTTCCTTAAATAAGCAGGTACATTCCGTTGTAAAAGAATTCTCAAATTGCCATATTATTAAAAAGGACAAAAAAAACGCACTCACTTAAATTAAAAAAAAATTCAACCTTAGCGTGGCGACTGCACGCTTCACGCTTCAGTTCTGAATAACACATTTCAAAAATAAAAATAAAAAACAGTATTTCGATTCTCATTATATTTTTTCGTCTCGGATGCTACCTGAATTTTACCAAAAACAAAATAATTTCCATGCCTGATCATTACTGAACGTAAAGTCGAAAGTACTTGTGTATTTAATGAAGAAGTATACAGTTTATAATTTAAAAGAAAACAAACAAGGATCATAACATTCATTGAGTGATTAGTAATTTAATGCATCTTTAAAATTTAATTAGCGAAATGCTTTCGCCATTTTATATCATTAAGTTTACTAATCTACTTTTTTGTATGAATGATTCATTGTAATATACATAGTATTACACAACAAAATCCCAAATTACCTCATATGGGGATAGAGTCTTATTCAACTCCGGTGTATAGACTGAGTTCATGTCGGAATTAGAAATTTAACTGAAACGTAGAAAAATTAATACAAAATTTATCCATTTTAATGTTTCTACGGGACGAAATGCACGAGACAATAGTCAAGGGATGTTGGAAGGCATTAGCCTTAAAGGAAAGTAGTTTTATAAAATTAAACCCTGATATTAACCTTATGACATTAAATTGGAGTTATATGAAGAATGGAGTCTTAATGTGAGCCTAAAAGAGGACTGAAAAGTGGTTTTATGAAAAAAATAAAAGTGCTCTTCCAAAGATAAATTTTACTTAAAAATAAGATAAATTGGAAAAATTAAAAACATGTCATATTTAGACAATTTATATTAAATATAACTAAGAATATATTTAAAAAATTATAATTAATCAAAAAAGTTATGTTAATGAACCAGGACGTGGGAGACTGAGAGTACATTCGGAGTTTGACTCTAGGTAGTTGTCGAGAACACCAAAACCAACATTTAGTTAAGTAAGATAGACTCAAATGTGGAAATCCTACAAATTATCGCATAATATATGTGGAGTATTTGTCTCTGCTGTCGCCGCTGGTTTCGTTGCCGCCCGAATGTATTGCACTTGATTGAAGACCCTTTGTGTCACTGTTGAAGGCATGGTTATGCTCGCCAGCCGTGGACTCCTTCGGTAATGCTTGCTTGATAGGTGAATATTCACGTTGGGTTTATAGTCACTCAAGCTCTCAGAAATAGTTGCTGTGTCAACCGTGTGTGTGAGTGTGTGTGTTTTTTTTATGATTGGCCAGAAAAGATGTTTTATGACTGTGGTATTTTTGGACGGTATTCCTACAGAAGGAATTCTGAATGCTAAGGATATCAAATCTAAGGATATCAAATCTAAGGATACCAAGTCTAAGGATATCAAATCTAAGGATATCAAATCTAAGGATATCAAATCTAAGGATATTAAGTCTAAGGATATCAAATCTAAGGATATCAAGTCTAAGGATATCAAGTCTAAGGATATCAAATCTAAGGATATCAAATCTAAGGATATTAAGTCTAAGGATATCAAATCTAAGGATATCAAGTCTAAGGATATCAAGTCTAAGGATATCAAATCTAAGGATATCAAATCTAAGTATATCAAGTCTAAGGATATCAAATCTAAGGATATCATGGACCGACCATGTCAGCAACGATGAATTCTTAGGGAGGTTACAGACAAGGAGAAGTCTTATAGTTAACATCAGAAAGAGACAGCCGAAATTTATGGGACACATAATGAGGAAGAAGAACCTGGAAAATGTGATACTCACGGGTCGAATAGAGGGAAAGAGAGACATGGGAAAGCAGCGCGTGGTATACCTGATTAGCTTGAGCAGGTGGATAACAGAACGTAGTCTGGTGAAGGAAGCAAAGGGAAGGATCTTGCTGAGAGCTGCATGGGATAGAGGGAGATAGAAAGTCATGATCGCCTACGTCCTGAAATGATATGACACATGAAAAGAAAAAAAATCCCGAAAGCTGCGGCGTGAAGCTTGGAGAAATTATGGTCAGTATTTTTTTTTTTTTTGTCATATCATCTGTCAAAGGGAGCATTTTCCTTTGAAGAAAGGGACTGGAGTTTCGAGAAGATACAAGAATATTATTTCGTTATAATTATGTAAAATACACTCTACCAATATTTTATATTTCTTTCTTTTTCTTCTTTTTCTTTGATTCTCATTTCAATTGATCTTTTATACTTTCTATTTTCGTTTTCTTTTTTTCATTTATAAATCCTTTTTTTTTCCTTTTTCGTTCTATTTTCTCTTTTCTATTTGTATATCTGTTTTTCGCTTTTTCCCTCTTCTCTATTCTCTTTATTTCCTTCCTACACATTTCTATACTCTTTTTCCTTTGTTGTATTCTTTTGTCTTAATTCTTTCTCATCCTCTTTGATTACCTTTCTCTTTATATATTTCTCTAATCATTGTCATCTTTCACTCTTTCTCTTTCTCTTCTATCCAACTGATGTAAGTATAAGAAACGAGGACTTCTCCACCATGATTAACTATTAGGTTGGTGCAAAAGTAATGACATGATAATGTCGTTTTTGACGTATTTTTTAACGTCAATAAACGACATTATTACGTCATTATTTTTGCACCAACCTAATATAATCATCTTTTTCAGAAGGCGGATTGGTTATCCTGTGTTTTATGATCTAATTAGACCCACCAAGAAAGGTTCAAAGAAGCTTAATTCTTTTTTGCTTTTTAATTCGTTTATTTTTGGCATATAATTTATTTATTTTTCTTTTCATTTTTGCTTCATTTTTTTTTTGTACTTCTTTAAATTTATTGACATTATTCTCTATTTTTTTATTCGCTGTATACATTGAAGTTTTGCCTTTATTATATCATTATTCTTTTTTCTCAATCTCTCTCTCTCTCTCTCTCTCTCTTTGTATTATTCATTTCATAAATCATTTTCTTTCATTTTCCTCTCTTTCAATCTCGTTAAAGCAGAAATTTTGTTCTCTTTCTTCAATATATATTTCTCCAAATCATTTTTCCATCCCATTTTCACGTTATTTCTCTTCTTTCCCAGGTTTTTCAATGTTAACCAATGTCATCTGATTATGTATATTTTCAGTGTTCAACGATTTGTTAAACTAGTAAAAATAATGATATGTTAAACTATTAATAATGACAATATATCAAACTATTAATAATATAAGACTCTCGTTAGAAAACAATTGATATCTCTCTAAAACTTACCGGATATTTAATTTTTATTTCTTGAATTGCTATTCAAATATTTTCAGGAATATTCCATAGTTTTCTTACTTTTAAGGATAAATATGGACTTTTTTTTATTGTTGCTCTTTTTCAATGACACTCAGTCATCTGATGGAACCGTTGCATCTTCATTGCTTACGATGACTCACTTTTGTCGACTAGTTCAGATTTCACGATCATTTGAATACCATAATTCCAACAAAATATACTTTTGCATAATCCCAGTGGATTCCCGCTTCTTTAACACTCAGATTTACTCTTAGAGGACATCGAATCTAAATTTCGAAATTTGAATATGACCTGTCTCCGGAGATATGTGATTGTGTCCATTCCTGTCGATTTTAGATTTTAATCCATTTTAATGCTCTAGTTCGACGCTGTTAACACTCGTGGCACGGCTTTGCCATTTCATATATCCTTTTCACAGCAATTGAACGCACTATTTGTCTTTTATTCATTTTATTGTTTTTATACCTCACAACAACAACACCAATAATAATAATAATAATAATAATAATAATAATAATAATACAACGCTGAGATAGTAGCGCTATTTAAGAAATGAAAATGAAAAGAAAATAGTTAATATTTTTGTTTTTTTATTCTTTTCTTATATCGCATTCCTATCTACGTGTTGAAAAATATCAGAAAACTTACGTCAATCATTTCGTTGTTTAATAATAATAATAATAATAATAATAATAATAATAATAATAATAATAATAATAATAATAGCTGCCATTAAGCGAATGGACGCCAAAACAAGAAATCTTTTCACCTGCCACTGCATGCATCATCACAAAGCTGATGTTGATCGTCTGTATGTGACCAGATCTGAAAGAAGCAAAGAATTATTTCAGCTAGAACTGTCTTACAAAACTAATGACCTTGAAAATTACCTGGAAACTACGGAAGACTGGATGACGATGTTTCAAAGGACATGAATGTAGTAAGTGACTTTACGCAGTAATAAAGGATCCAACAATTTCAAAATGGAGTATCAAAAGGGTGATTTTTTTTGTTTAAATTGCTCAGTGGAAAATGTAATGATGTCATTTCTGACATTAGGTCACTGGGCGCGACCCAGAAAGAAATGAGTATACACCCGAAATCAAAGGAAATAAAATAATTGTTTACTCCGGCCTCAATAGTAAATCTGCTATAGTTGACAAGACGAACGTGGCAGCCGATCTCGAAAAGGACCTCAAATCTGGTTGACTAGGGCAGGAAATGAACTGTAAACTTTAATGCCTCCAAAATGAAACTGCTCTCCTTAACCCACCACAGAGAACCCTCTCTGCCCCGCATATTCCCAACTCCTGATAAGCGCCTCGTTAAGCCTTCTTGGTCTCACATAGCCCGCGGACATGTTGTGGAGTAAATTCATTGAATCAAGAGCTTCATCTACCGCAAAGAAAGCTGGTTCTCTGTGTCGTGGCAGAAAGTTTTTCTTGCCTGAGTCCATACTTCCAATCAATAAATCTGCCATCCGTCTGGAATATTGCTTTCATATACGGACAGGTGGCCCCGCTGTTTCTCTCAACGTCCTTGACAAAATCCAGAGACGAATATGCAATGTGATAGCTCCTGATCTGGCATCTAGTCTACAGTGGCTCTCTCACAGACATGCTTCCCTCTGTCTTCTCTACAAGTATTTCACGTCAACTGTTCCGACGAGCCACTTTCGCTGGTTCGCAGGTTGCAGGAATTTAAGCGAGTTACTAGGCTGGCATCACGGTCCCACCCCCTTCACTGTCAAAATGGTTAAATATAACCGTCTCTTCTATAACAGCTTCATCTCCCTCACTTACCGTCTGTGGACCTCCCTTCCCGTTACTTGCTACCCCAAAGAATATAATCTTCAAATATTCAAGTTTAATGTCAATCGACACCTGATACCCTAAGGTTGTTCCCCGTCATTTTCTGTATCCTTTCCTCAGACATTTTTCTTTACTCTTGTTCTCAATCCTCTGTAACCCATTACGTGCTAGTAGCACTTCCGCTTTGCTTGGGGTGAATTGCTTTAAAAAACAATTAAATAAAAAAAATAATATGATATTGAACATTGAATTACTGTGGAAATTGTTTGGACAATGTATTTCAGCACAAGGTAATAATAATAATAATAATAATAATAATAATAATAATAATTATTATTATTATTATTATTATTATTATTATTATTATTATTATTATTATTATTATTTACTTTGATTTCGGGTGTATTTTCATTTCGTTTTAGGTCACATCCAGTGAGCAAAAAGTCAGAAATGGCACCATGACATTTTCCATTTTGAGGACAAAAATCCCTGAGATCACAGACATTTTAAACTGAAAAATCCCTACGTAAGTTGTGAGTTGTGCTTGTAGTTGTATAAATATACACTGTATATATATGTACAAACCACATATATATATATATATATATATATATATATATATATATATATATATATATATATATATATATATATGTAAATACGTGTGTGTGTGTGAGTGTGTGTGTGTGTGTGTAAAACATGATGGCAAACGAAAGAGTATGAATATAATCAGTTCTATAAATATTTATTAAATATTAATTATGAAAAATACCAGAGAGAAAGGTTTTAAATTTTTTCGTTCACGCCTGTGTGTCTTTTATCAATGGACCGAGGAATAAACCAAAAACATGGAAATCACTGAGCGAACGATGTTTTTGTAGATGGTGCATTTTCCAGTAGCAATCGTATTGTTAGAAAAACCCGATCTCTGTCTGATTACTCGATGTACGAAACTTTTGTTGAAAATAAACTTAAATTGTAACCTTTGATCGGTGTAAAAGCGATATACACACATGCACGCGCACAAACACAGACACACAAACACACACACATATATATATAGAGAGAGATAGATAGATAGATAGATAGATAGATAGATAGATAGATAGATGACATAGAATAGAAATGCCAAATTACTCCATTTCAATAGATATTTCCTCCTACAAGAGCTTCCGTGAAGGATTGGCCAAGACCAAGTGGTTAAAAAATAACATTTTATTTTATTGTATTTTTTATTGATTGGATGTCTAATCAAACTGATGAGCTGTGAAAGGGCGAAATAGTCTGTGGATGACAATATATACATGTTCCATAAAAAAATTATTTCTGTTGAACTCTGGGGGAGTAAAGTGTATTTTGTAAACACTGGCTATTATTGCTGCTGATACAAGACTCTTCGTTAAGACAAATCAAGTTCTCCAGTCACTGGCGTGTTTATTTTGAAAATAAATACGTCTAAACTCACCTTCATCCCTGCCGGGATATGATCGGATATCTAGCTACACTGATGAGTTGTGAAATAGCAAAACAGTCTGTCTGTGGATGAAAATATATATATCTTTAGGAAATCAACTAACAGCCGCATTACATCGATGTAGGTTCAAACCACCAAAGCACGTTTTACAACATATACTTAACGGAATTAGTTTTAGATTGTCTACTACTTCGTGCAGTGTTAATATTTTTTATCAAAATAAACAAGATTACGAAATGGCCTTGGAAATTAGTGGACATTAAATTAAACTGACGTATATTGATACTCATATTACCTGTAATACGCACGGTAAAATGAAAAATAGGGCTAGAAATATAGTATGGTTATATCCCCATACAATTTAGTCGTCACAATTAAAAGAGATAAAATATATATTTTTTAAATTAATAAAAATAATTCCCCTACAATCCTATTGTACAAAATTTTCAACAGAAATTATGTTAAATTAAGTTATAGTTGTATGCCGAAGATGGCTAACTTAATAAATATAAAAGGAAAAAATCATAAGCAAACCACACCCCAAACGCTCTAAATGTAACTGCAGAAATAAGGATGTCTGTCTACTTAAGGGCACGTGCCAACAGAAAATTACAAGGCTGAAATACATAGAAAAAAAAACTAATAATGGTAACAAGAGCATTAAATTTTATATAGGATCCACCAAATTTAGTTTCAAAAAGCGTTACTATAATACAGTATAATATATTTAAGCATAAAAATTACAAACACAGCGCTAGCCTGTCTACATACATATGGAATATTAAACAGTAATATGGAACAAACCCCATTTTAAAATGCGAAATAATACAAAAATACCATAGGTATAAAGCAGGTGAGAAATATCGCTTAATATTTATCGAGGAATAGTTAGCAAAAGCCACCTTCGATAAACCAATGAATTTATTAAGCCAAAGATCTGAAATCTTATATAAGTGCATGTAATAAAAAATCTTGGTTATTGAAATAGAGATTCGTTTATGTTTTTTTTTTCTTTTCTACGCTCTTCTTTTGTCACGTGGTTTTATGCTTTTTAGGTTTATGCTAAATTTAGTTGTTAGTGTTGGGTTTATCAATAAATATTATTCTGTGTCATTTCCACTTTAACCAGATTAATCTGAATATCCGTTTCAGGTGAAACGTATGTAGGTAGCTCCTGGCTCTTTAGGATATATTTTATTTATGGGTAGTTAGGTATATAGAAGTAAGGATAAAATATGAGGAATATTTTTGTTGTTTAAATTCCGCCCTATATGGAGAGATGAGAGTTATATAAATCTGATAGGACACCGAAGGGAATAGAGAGAAAAGAGAAAAAAGTAAAAGAAGTCTAAATTGGTGGAGACGGGGATGGCAGGTGATTAAATGGCAGCTGGAAAATGAGCTCGGCGACGTGAAATTGTAGAATAAAAAAATAACTTCAAGGGTAATTCCAGGAACCAGAGGCATTTTCTGGCACAGAAAGGCATTTCTATAGACTATCATCCAATGCACCTATATTTCGGCATATTTCCGGCTGATTACCGTTACTCGAAGCTGAAGAGTAAATAATAATAATAATAATAATAATAATAATAATAATAACGGCAACAACAACAACCTTAGATATCTGCTGCAGATGAATAGATTTGAAAAAAAATTTTTTTAGATTTTCTGCAAGCCAGTAATAATGATATTAACACTCTTACTAAATATATTAAATTTAAATATTATTAACTTTGATTTGTTACGATGAACAAGATGATAGTCACAATAAATTAGCATAAATATAAGTCTTATAAATTTATAATGTAGTTCTGTTCATATATATATATATATATATATATATATATATATATATATATTGCGGAGGCACGAGTTGGAATCCCAATCGAATCGATTATATTCACTTACGTGCTTATACCGTTGGGGAAGGTATGAATCCTCTTCTTCTCTCTCCAGATATGGGAAAAATCAGGAGAGACAGGTTTCTATTGCCTTGGATGGCAACTGGTCTAGGAGAAGGACAACTCTGAATTCAAAAATTGCGGAGGGTCATTTGGGTACTTTGTGGCACGTAATGCACCAGGTCTCTGTATTCCACCCTTCAAAATGTGCGGTTGCTTCTACACAATAACTTCACCTCCATAATCAAATCTCATGTGCTGGTGTCTGGCTGTCAGTTCTTACGTCGAATACACCGGGAGAGTCATATATATATATATATATATATATATATATATATATATATATATATATATATATATATATATATATATATATATATATTTACAGGATGTAATATCTTAGCAAAATATATATTTATTTCATCCAAATTGGCACAAATATATTTCATGATACTTCTTTATCTAATTATTCTATGAAACTACATTTGGCGTCAATGGCTGCTACTATTCGGGCACGAAACGGTCCACAGGCTGCAATTAAGTGGTCCCTATTCATTTTGGACATCACCTGGACAATGGCGGCTTTCAGTGCAGCTATGGTCCTATGAGGATATCGATTAGTCTTCCTTTCAACGACGCTCCACACTTAATAGTTCATAGGATTTAAATCTAGCGCGTTAGGGGACCATATGTTGGGGGTCATATGACCGTAAAAATTTTCAGATAAGCAATCCTGGGTTACAGTGGCTTTGTAAGAAGGTGCAGTGTCTTGTTAAAAGACATATGGTCTTCCATTGCATACTTTATTTATCCAGGGCTTAACATCCGTTTTAAGAACATTAATGTATACAGTAGCTTTGACCCTAAGACCTGTTACGTGGCATTCACTACTCACATCTCCTAAAATCATCACAGTAGTCGGATATTTGGCATGCATCACCCTGGGTACTTCAGAAGGAGATGCACATTACGTAATATCACTCCTCCTATATGGCAGTGAATGCTTAAGTATATGGACGGCGGAACATGCTTTGAAGAAATAACAAAAACACAAAATTTATTAAGAGGTACGAAGGACAGGGAATTGTGGAGGGCCATGATCGCCAACTTCCTTAAGGGACACGGCATAAAAAGATGTATATGTATAGAGCTTGTTGACGCAATCATTTTGACCAAGTACTATAGTCAGTAATCATCGAATTGTTTTAGCATCTGAACTACAGACAAACAAATATGTTTTTCGCTTCTCTGGTTCAATTCTCGTCGATGTAGTGACGGTCATTGCTGAAATTATCTGTGAAGATTGAGATACGATGAAAATAATCTAAATTTAAATGGGTTTTAAATGTTTCTCAAGTGATTGAAAAGGTTTGGCATACTGGTCTTCTTCGCAGTTTTGGTTATGGGCCTTATCCAAAACCTCGAAATTGAAGTTGTCTTAAGTACACTAGGTCATAGTTCCTTAACGTGAGTGTCAGCCAAGGGCCTATTTTAGATCCACGGGGTTCCTTATTGCCATCAATGACATTAATGTCATCATTTTCCGACACTGTATCTATGCGCACGACACAACTATTTACTACTGTCATAATAGCCAATCTGATATGTTATATAAAATCAAATTAGCAGCAGATACAGAAAATGAACTACAATCTTTTGTGAAATGAAACAAGAAGTATCTTGTTAATATTAACGCCGGTTTTCTATTAACTATATTAAAAAGCTTCCTGGTATTCCATCAAAGTGACTGATGCAAACATCCCGTATACCATATCACTGCACCTTCTTAGTGTCATGTTTTTAACTAACATGAAGTTCAATAATTATATTGAATCAATTGCATGGTGTACCGGAAGACATTTCCTTTCACTATATGACGTAGGTCATTTTTCACGCCATAATCTGTCTTCCCCATTTATAAGTCTACTATTCATTTGTACAACGAAAATTGTTGCCACATCTGGTTTGGTGCTTCTGTCTTGTGTCTTGTGATTCTTGACCGATCTGCAGAATACTAGGCAATGTTATCGGACCTGACATGGCATATCGGCTTCAGTCACTTCCCTGAAACCGTAAAATAGATTCCCCGTGTAAAATGTCTAATTTTACTATTGAGCTTTTCTCGCTGGTTTATCGAATTCACGAATTTAAATGCTGCACGTGATTGTAAGCACTGCCTCATACTTTCACTGTTTCACTATTCTGACAGTTCATTCTCTCTCACTTTTCGCTTGTGGAAATCTCTTTCAGTTTTTTGGCTTTTCTGTCAACAAGTATATTTAACACACACACATATATATATATATGCATACACACACACACACACACACACATATATATATATATATATATATATATATATATATATATATATAGATAGATAGATAGATAGATAGATAGATAGATAGATAGATATATTGATTGATCCCTTCCACCAAGTTTTAAGAAAGGATGCCAAGAATTTGTTCTGCAATAATAAATGCTTGTGCTGGAGTCTTTGATGAAAAGAAAAGATAAATTTGCATTTCTGCGAAATTTTAATTATTTTACATTCATTTCGATTTAAATTATTGGTTAAATGCATGCAAACAGAAAAATAAATATACTTTTTTAAAGAAATGAAACTTGATTCATTTTTTTTTTATTTTACAGCAAAAAATAAATGTGGTCGCAAAATTTTGATCGATAGAGCGTGTCTGTATACACACACTCACACACACACAAATATATATATATATATATATATATATATATATATATATATATATATATATATATATATATATATATATACATGGTCTATGAAAAGTATTTTTACAAATATTCGCAGCCGGTTCCACACAACAAGAGAAGACCAAATGCCCATATAAAATCTTTGCAAGTCTTTTTGAGTCATTAAGTTTCAAGAAATTCTACGGTAGATGGCGCTGTGCTGTTATGTAGATTAGTTTATATTTGTTATTCGTGTATGAGACGGTTTTGATTTATGAAGGACTTGACTTCATTATTGGCCATAGGGAGCCGATCCTAGCGTGCAACATCGTAGAAAATAGCCTGTAATCTTAAAACCTGCTAACCTATACTTTGAGATGTAAATTGTCTAGACAAAAGTGTTCAGAGGTCGAAGATGGTTATACTAGCCGGAAATCAAAAATCATTGTGACCGAGTGTTTGAGTGCACTTTTTTTTTATCTAAACATTTGTTCACGTTGCTTGTTGCGCTTTCTCCCAGAAATTATTAATAATCTCATTCTAGCAAAGTTCCAATATAATCTGCAGTTGGCCCAAGTGTGTTTGTACGAACAAAAACATATCCACACACACTGTTTTCTGTCTGAATTTACTTACATAGACTTTTGTTATAGCCTATATATATATATATATATATATATATATATATATATATATATATAGATAGATAGATAGATAGATAGATAATATCAAATTCGTAAAAAGATAAGTCCATAAATAATGTTCAATATATAGTAATGTGATATACATCAAGGAAAAACTTAACGCATATATATATATATATATATATATATATATATATATATATATATATATATGATATGCATGAAAGAAAAACTTAACGCATCATCGATAAGACAATTATGAAGTATAATTTATTTCAATGGTTAATTGTTTAAAAACTTACCGGTTGAAATAAATTATAATTGTGCTTTCGATGATGCGTTAAGTTTTTCCTTCATGCATATATATATATATATATATATATATATATATATATATATATATATATATATATATATACTGTCATTATTGAACAATATAGTTCATGCCATATTCATGGAAAATCTACCAGTAAAAAAGAATTCTCTTATTGCTATATTTTTACAAAAACGCAGAACTTTAAAATTTAAATTCAAACTCAGCGTTGCGACCGCACGTTCCAAAACGTTCTCATAGCATTTTTTTGGATTTCATCTCTATTTTGGTTGTACTCTTTTTACTGAGAAGTAAAAACAAGAACAAAATCTACTTCCATACTTGATGATGTCTGTAGGAACAGACGAATTTTTTGTAAAAATTAAAAAAACCTTATGCAACTGGAATTTATAAACGGGGATTATATCATTGATATACAGGTTCGGGGTTGATGTATCTTATTTATATTGTTTGCGACGAAGTATTCTCGCCATTTAAATAATTCACCTCTATATTTGTTTTTGTATGAATGATTCATGAATTTATAATATATATATATATATATATATATATATATATATATATATATATATATATATATATATGTGTGTGTGTGTGTGTGTGTGTGTGTGTGTGTCTGTGTGTTAAAATATGCAATGTTTATCATTGCAGTATATATCTATATAGAGAAAGAGAAATAAAGTGGAGAAAAATTGATATATATATATATATATATATATATATATATATATATATATATGTGTGTGTGTGTGTGTGTCTGCGCGTGTGTGTGTGTGTGGGTGGGTCTTTCGGGCATGCAGATATCTTGTTTGTGTACATTTTATATCTATGTATATGTGCGTCTGTGTGTGTAAATAGCGACGCGTTTCCCTTTTTCGGGTGCTGTCTGTCCTCAAATAGAAACATTCCATGCCAGCTTAATTCCAATTGCTAAAGCTAAAAATGAATTCAAAGTCTTGTACAATCTCCAAGTGTAAAAATGCGAAACAGAAAGAATGGGAAAAAAATGTATACAAATAAAAACGTAACGGAACGCAAAAAGTATCTTTAAACTTTCATGACAGGAATCTAATTTGGAAATATTAAAAAAATAAATTCTGTTTTGTTTTTATCTTTCTTTCGATTTTCACTTGTATGAAGTGTGTTTTTTATTACGACTTTTCTCGTTGTTCTCCTTCCTCCTCTTTTTATTTTCAGTTTTTCTTTTCCTATTTTTAAATCTTTTTTTTAGTTTTTATTTTTCCCCATTCTCCTTTTTTAAAAATTATTTCCCATTTTATTTTATGCTCACTTTTCTCTTTTCATACGTTCGTCTCATTCGTTTATTTTCTTTCCAATTTTCAGCAACTTTTCCTTTTTCACTTGAATTCTTCTTCTTCTTCTCTTTAACTTTTTTTTCTTCAGTTTTTTCTTAAAACAGGCAAATATTTACGCCTTTATTTTGTTTTTCCATCCTCTTCTCGATTTTATTTTCTTCTTTTCTTTCAAATCATCATTTTCATCATTACTGACATTCCTTTATTGCGTCCACTTTAAATAAATATGACATTCTTTCTTTATTTCTTGCTTTCGTTCTTGCTTTCTTTCTTGCTTTCTTTCTTTCTTGCTTTCTTGCTTTCTTTCTTTCTTGCTTTCTTTCTTCCTTTCTTTCTTTCTTTCTTTCTTTCTTTCTTTCCTAAGTTTTTTCTCTTTGATATTTTTCTTTATTCCGTTCAAACTTTCTTTCTTTCTTTTGCTCGTTCTTATTTCTTTCTATATTTATTTATTAATTTATTCATTCATTTTTTCTTTCGATTTCACTTCAAACTTATAGAAAACTTGATGTAGTCGATCGTGACTCTTGAGAACTTCCTCACCTTGCAGCTCTTAATAAATTTTGTCTTTCTGTTATTTCTTTTAAACCCTGTTCCGCCATCCATTTTATATGTAATGTGTTATTTTTCTTTGTCTTTCTTGCTTTCAGTATGTCCTGTGAGTAACAATTTTCCAAGCCTTCTTTCCTTAACTTGGGTCCTAGAAATGTCTAGTGTCTTTATCTGATGTTTGTTTTAAGTTCCCTTTTTGTTTCTATTTTCCCTTAAATCGTCGTTACTGACGTTCGGGCCACAGGATTTTCAGCATACTTCTGTAAACCACACTTCTGTTGTTTCAATTTTCTTCTTCATCTTTGTCCAGCACACAATGCCATACATGGGGGGGGGCATATAGTTTAGTACTCATTTCCTTTTTTCCCCTTTCATTTCTATTTCTTAATACCTTGCTTAGCTTTTCGAATATATCTTTGACTATCCCAATACGCCTTCGGATTTCAGTGTCGCACTTTCCATCCTGAGTTAAAACACTTCCCAGATACTTAAATTTCCTCACTTGTTCGATCTTCGTATCTCAACTTTGTAATTTGTATTTTTCAAACAACCATTATGTCTTCTTGAATTTAATGTTTAATAATTTCTTATTGTTTTCTTTCATAACATTTAGGTTCTAGGACAATTGTATACTGGATATCTGCATCCTGGACAATTGTGTACAAGACAATTGAGTCCCTGGACATTTGCGTCCCGAGATAAATGCGCCCCTTGATAATTGGGAACATCTGATATATTTTTTTTTTAGGTTTTAAATCAATTACCATAAATTTTGAAAAAAGTATAGTGGATAATGATATTTTTTGATAAAAGAAATTAATAAAAAGTAACATTTTATTTTTGTTTAAAATGCAATGACAGATTAACAGAGTTACAAGATCGCTCTACACATCGCTCTACACATCGCTCTACACATCGCCAATATGTTTTTCTTTCATCGACCTTTTTCTTGTGATATTGGTAGCTGTAAGTTTCCTCGTCTACAAATATTTTTCCGACAGTATTTGATTTTCGAACTGATCCTTTGGTTCCAAATAAAAATATATTTTTTTAAATCCAGAATCCATTAGATGTTTGCGCTACGCATTGCTGTAGTGAGGTGAAACAGCTAGCTTAATTATTGACATGGATCTAGAACAGTCTACCCCAGTGAACGATATAAAGGGTTCAGTTCGACATTCCACCACTTGAAGAAGGCCGGAGCGTACAACGCCCGAAACGTTGTAATAAATATGGCGACAAAATAATAATACCTCATTTCAGAAAATTGTTGCGGTATGATCCACCTAATTTGCATAGTGGAGTACCGACCATATAAATATGGTTGGTACCGGGAAGAGAGGGGAGGAATCGAGAGATTCCTCGGCGACTTTCGAACTCTCTGCATTGGCAGAGGGGAACCCGGACGAGGCTTTGCCGAAGGGCAGGGTTTCGTCCGGGGAGGTTGACAGGGCCTGAATCCGTCTAGGCGGGTTCACAAAGGCCATATTTTTGGCCGAGCGTACGGGCTCGGGGATACCCACATTAAAACGTCCTTGTGCCACATTCGATCCTCGTGGGTGGATTGATAAATACAGGAATCAAGTGATTCAACCAGAGACTCAGTCAACACACATTCCAGGAACGGTCTTCCCAGGAAAATACAAAAGACTATATGTAAATATTGTGTACACTTTCTTGTTTCAATACATTTTGTTCTAAGTACATTTTGTGTTGCATTATTATTCCATGCATTAGTCAAGTTTCAACAGAAATGTAGACAGATACTGAAAGGCCGAAACGTTGTAATAAATATGGCAACAAAGATGGGGACAATAGTACGAATAATGTAAATAGTGTACATAATACCTCATCTCAGAAATATAGACAGATACTGCTAGCTTAATTTTCTCTTGCTTTAAAATAAGAAATTTTACCCTCCTTTTTTATTTATGGTAACTACTTTTCTGCTTGTTAAGAGTAATTAAAGGCATTTCTGTGAAAATTTCTATTTTAAATAACTCATTAAAAAATATGATAACTTCAAAAAATCTTCAGAGGTAAGTAATTATTCGGGGACGCATTTGCTTAGGAACCCAAATGTCCAATTGTCTGATACGCAATTGTCAGCGATGCAAATGTCCGGTATGCAACTGTACGTTCTTTCAACCTTCTGTGGGAGGTTTTGTAGCTTTCTCTCTGTCAGCTATCAACAGTGTCATCAATATATATTATGTTCTTTCCGACAGCAGTGAATCCTGGTAGAACCACTTGTTCTTTAGGATCGCCTCGTTCTATAGGATTATTAATTAGAAAGAAAGACAAAATGGGAATATTACATTACTTAAAAATTTTCAAATATTGAAGATAACCTTAAAAAATAAACGCTCGAAAGCATTTTGGGGTGGGGGGTCACCAGTGGAACCTGTTAGCCCTGTCACTGTTCTTGTATTAATAGCATAAGCGTACTTCAACGAGACTGTAAAGTGAGTTAATGGGAACTCGCTGAAAGCAAGTCCGGCGAAAGTTAATATTCTTTTTAAAATTATTCTTGAAACTCTTTCGCATGCTTTCAATACCAGAGGTCATGGAATTCGGTAATTATTGCAGGAAGCATTTTTTTGTAGAACAAGGAGTAGAAGCAATTTTGGCATAGGATCATTATTTTACGGAAGTCTGTGTCACAGAAAGAAAGAATGTCAGTAATGAAAATAGGATTTTTGAAGACGCGTTGCTACGAGGGACAAAAACGCCAAATTATATCAAGTTTATTTTCTCAGATAAAATTGTTTTACACATGTACAGAGCTGAATATTTATACCTTTCCGTGAAGTTACTGCTTGCTCAATGGACATACACTTCTGAAGAAAATATATATTTTAAGCTTCTTTCTTATTGCAAGTCTTTGCCTCTGTATTTTGCATGTCTTCATTGTCCGGCAATTAATTTGTTGGTCACATAGATTGCTAGTGTCATACTGATTATTGTTCTTTGTTGCATCATAGTTGACCAGGTGATTACTTACCAATGCCGACAGAATCCATTACAGAAAAAGAATTCATTATTGATAGGGTGCTGAAAATTTCCCGGCGCTACCAAGAATGGATTACAAAAATAGCATGATCTTTACTCAGATTTTGGGCAAGAGGTTGGCTAATGTCTTGCTAATCGAGCAGGATAAAATGTCAACAAATCAAATATTACAAAAGAATTCAATATTATTACCATTTATTTACTGATTAAAAATTCCGTCGGAAATTTAAAAAAAAAAAAAAAAAAAAAAAAAGGTTGTCTATTCAATCACATGTATGCAAAAAATACAATGTTTAAAGGAATAAGAAATAATATCCGATTTTAAATAAAATTCAGTTATTCTTTAGAAATGATTTTATCATTCAGATGAGAAAATAAAATAAACGTTAATATATATGGGCGTCAAGGGATCCGAACAGGACACACAGAATTTATAAATAGAATAACAGGTCTATAAATGACTATGGAAGTCTTCAGAACTTGAAGTAAACAGACTTAACTTTGGTTTCCCTTAAAGAAGGACGATGGTTCAAAATCTACCGGAAGGAGCATGTTCTTCATTATGACTATCGAATGCACAAGCCGGTAGACATGGCTAAAAAATAAAACAGGCATGTTTACTTAAACACGTATAACTACTAAATATCATGTTTAAAATAATAATAATAATAATAATAATAATAATAATAATAATAATAATAATAATAATATTAATAATAATAATATACAGGATATTTTAACTACATTTGGTGGGGGGCGGGTTCTTCACGACAAAGAAAAGGACAAGGATAACCGAATAACCGCAAATCCTTCGTTTTTGAGTTAAGTTTAAGTTTTTAAGTTTAAACTTTTCGGTAGAGGCTGTTAATTATACAATCCAAGATACAATCCAAAAATACTTTTGGGGCTGTGTTTGCTGACACCAAAACAAGGTAAAATATCCATATAAACATATCTCCAAAAGATCATCGTTATGCCTCAACACAGAAATTCATAACAAATGTTAAAAATGTTCTCCACTGACTTCTACAAACGCTTGCACCCGTCAGATCATTGAGTAGCGGACCATTTCAAATACTCTCACAACGTGTCGAATGGTGTCACAGACCCCCATGACACGTTGATGAAATGTCTCTGCATGATTAATGTCTGCTGCATAAAACAATTGTTTAAGGTACAGATAAAAATCCAAAGGATTGGGGTAGAAGGAATGTGCATGCCATGGAACCAGTCCTCCCCTACTTATCAATTTTCATTGTAGATGGCAGTTAGTGTATCGTGATCAATGTGACTAAAATATGCTGGAGTCCCATCAGGCGTCCTTGTATTAGCAGGGATACATCCTCTAGCATATACGGAAGTGTGTTCGAAATAAAGTGCCTATAGACAGCTCCTGTAAGACGTGCTGGGAGAATGTAGGGATCTACCAGATTCACCTACAATTCCAGCCCACATGTTAATCGTAAACTAATGCTGGGGTTTAGCCTGTAAGGTACCATAGCGAATCAAATGTTACCTCATCCGTAAACATGAATGAATCAAACAATGGATCATCAGTTTGTGTAATAAAGCATCAGCAGAGGCTTTCCGGTGGTGAGTGATCAGAGCTCGAAACTCCCTGGACACGTTGCAAATGATATGTATAATAGAGCTGCTCTTGAAGTACCCTACATGCAGTAATATGAGTTGTACGACATAATAATGCCTCTTGACCTGTACAGATAATTGTATCGTCTCCGACAGCCTTTAGAATGTTCTTCGTGGTCATGCGAATGAGTGGATCTCAGTCTTGCTCGATCCATATTTTGTAATACCACGGATCCTGCCTCTGCAACGCGACGAGGAGCAGTAGCAAAGTTTGAAAATCTCGGCTACATTCGGTCTGAAAACTCAATTAAATACAACAGTGCAGCCATTCATCTTTTAACATTCACGCGGACGTATGTAAATATCATATCTGCCTACTTACAATAGGAATATTGTGCCATTGTTAAACGGAACAAATCTTGGTTAACTCACTACTACACACGTTAAACGGTGAAAGGAGACTAACCTCAAATATACACGAATAACAAATATAAACTAATCTACATAACAACACAGCACCATCTACTTTAGAATTTCTTTAAATTTAATGACTCAAAAAGACTTGCAAAGACTTTATATGGACATTTGTTCTTCTCTTGGTGTGAGGAACTCGCAGCGAATATTTGTAAAAATAGTTTTCATAGAACTTGTATATATATATATATATGTGTGTGTGTGTGTGTGTGTGTTTTGAACAATAAAATGTTAAAAAATTAAAATTTTCAGACACACTGGGTTGTATATGAATATTTTTTGTTTCATTATTTCAGTTAGGTTTCTCGACTAGTTTCGGCCAGTTTTCGTCTGTATGGCCATCATCAGCAGAAAAACCTATTTGTTAGTAGCAGTGAACTACAGGAGTTAATGACTTTCTGAAGGTGAACTTTACCTGTAGTTTTCATTTGATTTTTCATTGTTAATTCTGGTCAGTCCTTGTGTTGGTCAAACCGCCTGTTTCATGTTGTTTGTAAGATAGAGGATGGGAGATTCCCAACTAAGATTTCCCCCCTGGTCGTTTTGACAGTTTTATTGTTTGCTGGGAATGGGTTATGTGTGTTAAGTGTCCGTGTTTTTGTGTATATATTTTTGTGAGTGAGAGACCTCAACACCTCTGCAAGCATATCTTTTTGTATGGGTGAAAAATGTGTGTAGGGCTTGATTTATGGAGTTGTATATTAATTATATCTATGTTGTTTTGAGGTGCAAAATCCATTTGTCTTCATGTTCCTCTAGTATTTATTTAAGGCTATCTTATCTGTCTATTTCTATTTTTCAATTATAGTAATTTTGGCATAGCTTTTAAAATCATGTTTTACTAGGCGGAAATGTTGTTCTATAGGTAATAATCTTTCGTGGGGAACTGACTTAATCTTATTACGATAATTATTAATTCTGCTGTGAAAGGGCCATTCAGATTTCCCCACTTATTGTTTCTGGCATAAAGTGCATTCTAATAGAAGAATTATGTTACGGCATCTAAAGTTAGAGTTATGGTAGATTTTGAAAGTAGATTTAGTGACTGAGGTAGTGAATGAATGATATGTCTAATATATATATATATATATATATATATATATATATATATATATATATATATATTATATGTAGAGAGAGAGAGAGAGAGAGAGAGGGGGAGAGAGATAGTAGTAATACGATGGATTGTCGTCTGAATTACGCAAAAATGAAAATAACAATTGGAATGTTATTTTAAAAGTAAGTATTGAAGAATATATTTATTCAATACAATCACCATTGGCTTCAACCACCGCCTCCAGCCGACTTCATAATCTCTTACATCTCTTCTGGGCGGTCTCCTTGTGTAAGATTGTGAATGCTGAAATAAGCCTTGCCTTCGGTTCATCTTTGGAGTTATAAGTTTTGTTGGTCTCTCGTTCAACTGCGCCCTACACATTTTGAAGCTCCCGGCGTGAATGACAAACAGTAAGCAGGCTGTTTCCATATTTCTAGCACAGTGAATTGTCTCTTGGTGGCTAACTGACCCCGCTATACAGTGCAGTCCACAATATCAAACACAAAATACGCGCATATAAATCGCGACAATTTAATCATCGTGCCTTGTATTCTAATTTAAAAATAAGAGTATCATTTAGTTCCATTTCATGTATACGGGATATTTTACAGCATTAACACAACAAAAGTTAATTATATCCAAATTTGGCTAAATCTTAAGCGCTTAAGAAACACCATTAATGTCGTCAATCTGGCTTAAGTAATGCATAAAAAAGAAAAGGAACTATATATATAAAGAAATGGACAAAGTCCGACAATTTATTTATTAAAGACATTTTTTTATGTTTAACGTTCTTTATATATATATATACAAGTATTTAAGTAAATGCTCTGTTTATAATAAACAGTATTAAATAACATTTACCGGCCTGAATGTCCGAGAAATTCTCATAGAAAATATTCGTTCTTTGACAGGATTCGAACCTGCATCCTATACGGAACCGCCATTTATCCGGGCGTGCCTAACCGATTCGGCCACAAAGGATCGTTCGGCTGGCAAGGTCGAATTTACTGCTTATAAACTTCAATCTTCCATGAATCTCGTACATTCATAACTGCTCATGGCGTATCAAATGTAGACAAATGACGTCATACATTAAGAAATGGACAAAGTCCGACAATTTATTTATCAAAGACATTTTTTTTTATGTATCTTTTATGTATCTATAAAAACAACGTTAAACATATATATATATTATATATTAGGGCAGCTAACCAATCCCTATTGCACGCGCTCGCTCGGGTTATTTGTTAAACATCCACAGAGCCAACGATTGCTTTCTACTGCAACGATGCTGATCAGACCTTAGTTATAGTTTCTGACAGAGAGCGTGCTATCTTGCATGAATAACAACCTGAACAAGACCAGCACACTCAAACCCTCGGTTACGATGAATTTTGACTTCGTGCTAGCACAATTATCGACGCCCCAACAACGATGTCTACACAATTTTACTTCACAACGCTTGGGTCAACCCGTTTATGTATATATACGTACATATTTATACACACACACACGCGCACACACACACACACACACACACACACACACACACACATATATATATATATATATATATATATATATATATATATAAATGTATGTATAAAAGTGAACATTGATGCAAACACTTAGTGGCGATAGGCCTTTTCAAGCTAGAAAAATCTTCAGTCCTGACGATTGAGTCTAGCATGAAACAGCCTTTTGCACGTTATATATATATATATATATATATATATATATATATATATATATATATATATATTTAGGTTGGTGCAAAAATAATGACGTAATAATGCCGTTTTTTGACGTTAAAAAATACGTCAAAAAACGAAATTATTACGTCATTATTTTTGCACCAACCTTATATATATATATATATATATATATATATATATATATATATATATATATATATATATATTCCGATACAATTTGAAGATGATATTAATTTAAACGAATCAAATTTTATATCTGGCGTTTTTCTTCTGATCCAAACCAAACCTTTCTTCGTTCATGCGACTATTCATACATGGAATTCTATTTCAATTTATGCAAACACAAATGGTACCATGGCTTCAAGATTTAAGAAATTGCCTTCGCATATTATTCCAAAAGAATTAATTTTTTCTTTTTTTATTTAATGTACAACGAAAATATATTGGGAAAGCAAGAAATACACACAAGATTGAAATATTAACGTCGGAAAAATGGAAATGCTATCAAAATCACCGGTGAAATGATAAATGAAATAATAGAGAATGTCATGTTGTCATTATAAGCATGGAAATAAATAAGAAGCATTAATTCATTTATAAAGCATATGCAGTTAACCCAGTGGTTAATTACCTACACATTTTGAACACATTTATACATAAAAAAGTATTGTAGTTAGATTGCAGAATTAAAAAAATGATATAGACTTTCTAATAATGCTATGTGTTATTACGTGTAAGGCCGCGGATTAGGTTGATTGTCTATAGTTAAAATCTCTATATTTTAATTTTTTTAATTTTTTCTTATGTATTGACCACTTTTTAATATCACTGTTTTTTGGTCTAATTCAACTCTGAGCATTAACTTTACACGCACACACACACACACATATATATATACACATACATACATACATACTCATACATATACATATAAAAATTCCAAGAGGATAGAATTCAGCCAGGACAGAGTAAGAATATAATAACAAGTCTTAAACACTAATATTCCATAATTATAATTTATTACATAGGAACCGTAATTACGATCCAATTCTTCAGACCTAGAAATTATAGATATATATAATTGCAAATTCATGAATTTAAAACATCTGTGTTTTTCTCTTATTATGTTTCTCTGTTTAAAAAAAAATATTTGTCTACTCACTAGCACCCCTTTTAAATGCATTTCTTGAAAAACTCTACAGGTTTCGTTTCTTGTAAAACTGTACTCCTCATATACCTGTTAATACAGGCAGCTATGATCGCAATAAACTTTTGTATTTCTTCAACTGACAATCTCGTTCAAAATTTGTCTGAAATTCTATATGTATTTATAATAACTTACATGAGGAATATTTTTCTTAATTTGTTTTTGATTTCATCACAGTCTTTCGGTAGCTGTACTCTCTTGCCTCCATCAGGTTCTTTTCGATCCGGGTAAGCGTTAAAGAATTTCGAACAGAACCCTTTATTTAATCAACCGGCGTAGACATTTCTTATTCCACTGAACACGTCTACTAATAGATTTTCTTCTTGTTCTTATTTGTTACTAATCAGTTATTTCTCCCCGCTTTTGTTTCCTCTTATTCTAAGAATATACTGCAAGTCACAGCGATTGAACTCACAATACAATGTCATCAAATTCACGAATGAACATATATTCACCAGGTTATTCTTATGTGCGTCATGAAGGCCGGCGTGTGCAATAGCCGATAAATTTGTGATAACAGCAACAAATATATGGATAATAATGTGTGTGTGTGTGTGTAGGAAAATGTAAATAACCGTTCAAAATCGATTTAATATTTCTATCCCTCGACATTATAGCGCGATATATTTGTTTATCTTTGGTGAGTTTCCGGCCTGTCATGACTTTGAGCCTAGACCTGGTGAATCCATCCCTGCGGCAACATATCCCAATTGTCTAACTCGAGACAAAAGTTTCCAAAATGACATTAGTTACGGTTATTGAAAATGTTCATTCCACATCGTCCGGTCACTCATATGAACTTGGTCATTTTCTTTGCAGAAAGCGAATACATACTAGGAAAAAACTTATCTGCATCCATGATTTCCGGGATGGGTTTGATGAGACATTATCCATTTCCTTCTTAAGTACTATAGAATTGGAAATTAGTCATTAGTTAATCTGTACCTAATTTTCCATCTCGAAGGCAAGTGTTGGGAAGTAGGGTTGAAAAAAAATAAAGCATTCAGTTATTTCGAACTTCGAAAATGTTTTCAAAATGTATCTGTTTGAACAAAGACCAATCACAAAGATACGTACAAGTTCATTACTGAACTAATTCCAAAGTACTAGATGCTTAAAATCACAGTTTCCAGATCAAGTACCCAGGTATTTATCTAATTTGCTGTGAGACACCAGCCTACCTCACACACACACAGACACACACACACACAGAAAGAGATAGGGGCATAACAATTTTCTTTTTGTACAGTTGTTTAAAGGTAAATATTACAAATTCACTAATTTTCTGATAGTATAACGACATTGGTTACTTTGTAAGTAGTTAGTATTAGGCAAATACCATGTATACGTTATACTGCGTGTGCGTGTTTGAAACTTTTACACACAGAATCGTACGCGTTCTTTTACGGCTTTCACTACATATATCTACTCAAATTTCAGAATGGCATCAATAGTTCTTGAAATAGCAGTTATAGTTGTTGCTGTTATATAAATGGATGTTATCGTAAGAAAACTATAGCTAGACCACCAACAATAGTTATTAGGTTGGTGCAAAAATAATGACGTAATAATGTCTTTTTTTGACGTTAAAAAATACGTCAAAAAACGACATTATTACGTCATTATTTTTGCACCAACCTAATAGTAAAAATTTTTGTTAGAGTCACGTTAGAATAGGTGGAGTAATAAAGTTCGTATAGACAATGATGCAAATGTTACTAGCATCATCCTTGTCACTGTATATTATTAGTCAAAAGTTAGTATTTGTAGTTGATATATTCGGGAGTATAATCAATGTGAAGACAACACTGAAGTGGTTGGATTAAAGGAAGAAAAAAAAAGGGTCGAACATAAAGAATGGAGGGAAATATTTGAAGAAAAAAAATGAGAATTAGAAAGTAAAGGTGACAAAAAATGGGGAGTGGAAGAGAAATGAATTTTTCAAGTAGCATAGAGAAATAAAAGAATGTCAGTGGTTAAAAAAAAAAGGTTTATCAAAATGGGGATTAGAGAGAGGGGAATAGTGTTAGAAAGAATAAAGGGTGCTTAATATATAAGTGAAATAAATAAGACAGAAAGAAAGTAAGCATTACTAGCAGGATGGAGGTACTACAAAAAGGCATGAGTGCAGCATGAACTACAAAAGAGAATAAAATTATGAATGAATGCAGTCGGAAAATAATAATATAAACTATAAAGGAAAAGATTCGGAATAAAAAAATAAGAATGAAAGCTGAATATAGGGAATGAAAGTAATTGAAAAAATTGTGCAAAAAACAATGAATAACAGAAAACAAGACTGACCGAATGAAGAAGGGGTTGGTCAAAATAAAGCAAATATTAACAATGAAAATTAAGGAAGCACAGCTGTAAAGAGCTGTAGCGAGTAAAATAACAAGAGAAAAAAGATATCAGGATGAATATAAAATCGTGAATATTAAAGATAGAGAAAAAATTATATATTAAGGATATAGGTATAGAAAGAAAGAAGGGAAAGAAGAGAGAGAGAAAAATAAAGAGGGAAAAATAAAGAAACAGAAAGAAAAAAGAGACAAAAAGAAAGAAAGAGAGTGAAAAGAAAAATATTTTAACTCTGAGAACAAAAGTAGTGAAAAATTGTAATATGTGAAGAAAGAAGCAATAAAATAAATATGTGAATAATACAAATAAGCGACTAAAAGAAAATGTAAATTGTACGAAAAATAGAAAAAGAACGATAAAGTGAAAGGGAGAAACAAAATGTAGGTTATGAACGATAAGAAAGAAAGAAAGAAAGAAAGAAAGAAAGAAAGGAAGGAAGGAAGGAAGGAAGGAAGGAAGGAAAAAAGAAGAATACGTGTAAAGAAGAAAAACATGAACTTTAAAAAATAGAGAAAATATAGAATGAAAGAAAAAAATAAATTAAGGAATGAAAAAGGTGAATTGTAAGGAAAATGTCAAATTTAATATTGCAAATATGAATGAGTGGGGAATAAAGAAAGAAAGAAAGAATAGAGGAATGGATTTTATAAAAGACAGTAAGACAAAGACTGAAATAATGGCAGATGGCTAAATACAATGAAACAATCGAAGAAGCAAAACGGACAAAATGCATGATAATAATCAAAGAAACAAAGAGAAAAAACGAGCAGGCGGAGTAGAGGAGATGAGAAAATTAAAAGAATAGAATGACAGATTAGAATGAGAGAGAAAGAACAACAGAAGTATAATTATATGAATATTGAATATAAGAAAGAACTCCTAGAAAGATTGTTTATAGAATAAATAAAGTTGTAATGAAAAGAAACAAGTGTAAGTGAGAGAAATAAAAGAAACAAAGGAAAAAAGAACGAACGTTGAAAGTTTAAAGTAAAAAAAAAAAAAAAAAAAAAACAGGAAGGAAAAGAAAATGAATGATAAAAAAAAAACAATGGTAAGTGTATGAGAGAGAAGTTTGAAGAAAAACTTGGGGCAAAATAAGAAAGACAAATAGTAAAAAGAAAATAAAGAATTTAAGCAAAAAAAAAAAAATAATAATAATAGACAAGGCGGAAAAGAAGTAATATGTTTCATTAATCAAAGCATAGGGAAAAAGGGATTTCGAAAACTGACAAAAAAAAAGACAAAAAAATAGAAGATAGATAGATAGATAGATAGATAGATAGATAGATAGATAGATAGATAGATAGATATGTGTAAAGAGAATGGAAAAATAAGAGAAAAAACTGTCGCCTAGCGGGAGAATTATATGTTTAGAAATTAAGGAATGAAATGTTGGGGGTTGCCAAAAAGACGAATTATAAAAAATGAAATTGAACGTGTTAGTCATAAAGAAAGCGAAAGCCATAAAAGTATGTATAAATAAGAAAATGTGCAGAGGGTGATAGAGAAAAAGAGAAAAGAAGAGAAATTGAGCACGTGTGAAAGGGAGTTAGATCGAGAAAAAAAAGAACAGAACGAAAAGCAGAGATTTCAATAATGCAAAAAGTCATTAACAAAAAGTCAATGAACTGATTGTGAAGAAAAAGCATGTAAAAGCCAGAAAGAGAGAATGAAAAAGAGAGAAAAAGGTGTGAAGTAAAGAACAGATTTATTGAGAATTGGGAAAGAAGGATGTAAAAATTATAAGATCTTTTAGTCAACTGCTAAAAAATTAAGGTACAAAATCTGAGGTGAATATATATATATATATATATATATATATATATACATATATATATATATATATATATATATATATATATACATATATATATATACACACACAGACATATATATATGTATGTATATATATATATATGTATTCATGCATATATATATATATATATATATATATATATATATATATATATATATATATATATATATATTCACCTCAGAGTGTATGTGTGTGTGTACGTATGTATAAAAATAATGAAATAACAACGTGATAAAGAAATGAAATTGTACAAAAAGACCTGAAGATTTGTAAATAGAAAAAAAGGGCGAGGGAAGATACTCTCAATTAATGAAGGGAAAGTTGGTCGTTAAATCAAAATATCAAAAGATGAAGCAGGAAGGCGAATGCGGCCTACCCCCACCCAAAATAATAGCAATAAAAGGGCACGTAACATATCGAGTGGCAGTCTAAGTTGCACTTAGATGAGTCCTCTTACTATTAAATAGTAGTTGTAGAGAGTTGGGAAGACTCACAGTTGTCAGGGTGAGTGCAAACAACGGAAGATATTGTTTGAGTGAGAATTTGGGTGAACGTCGGAGAGTTTACCACATGATTGAAGTAACAAAATGAAATGATAAGGTAGAAATATTCTCCACTCTATTATCAATTAGGAATGTAACAGACTATCAGTAATGACAGTGTTAAACAGCAATACTTTATTTAAAAATATTAGTGATAATCATGAAAAATAAAGTTAAATGCTACTACTACTATTAGTAAGCTTCTACTTAATGCTTCCGTATTCTCCCCAATAATCTATAATAAAAGAACAGAAACCATCCGAACATCAGCATTGCTCAAATCAGCAAAAATATTGAGTGCTGAAGTACTAAGGAGACGTGTTGTCACTTCGTCTCCTAGAACAGCTCCAAAATATAACTGTTGTCAACATACATGGAGAACAAGAATAAAAACAGTGTTGATGAAGCTTAGCTTCGTATGACACACGGCCAAGTGGGATGTTTTGTTTGCGCTGATGAAGCCTGTAAAGGCGAATGGAGAAAGAGCCTTTCTCAAATTTAAGGCTTTGAATTAGAGATGGTTATGTAAGCGAGGAAAGGAGAGAGAAGGAGAAGCAAAATCAAGGGCTCACATGAAATAATTAAAGAAAATGGTGGGTAGAAATAGTAGCAAAAAAACGAAAACACAAATCGAAGACAAAGGGAGAGAAAGTAAGCCAAAAAATAATCGAATTATATGAAAAATTGAGTAAAAGAGTTATGGCAGATAAAGGAAATAAATAAAAAAGAAAGTTCGGACACACTCAAACACATACATACATACATACATACATACATACATATACATATATATATATATATATATATATATATATATATATATATATATATATATATATATATATGTGTGAGAGCAGTTTGTCAGGAAAAAAAGTGGTATTGAAACAGAGGTGATAGTGATTATGACAAAGAAAAGCATAAGAGCCGACATAGTTCCCGGGGGGTGCATGCCCTGGTTCTTTCATTTAAGCTAAAAACGTATAAACATGGGTAACCAGTGATCAATCACATATGAAACAGTAACAATCATTTTTTTTTCTTTTTTTTATCAGAGTAACAACAAGATTTCCTCGATAAATAAAACATGTTATGAAAGGTGGGAAAAGCGCATAAAAGTTACGTTCAGCTGTCAGAGCAATTATTTTGCCAGCAAATAATAATAATAATAATAATAATAATAATAATAATAATAATAATAATAATAATGAGGATGATGATGACGATGATGATGATGATGATGATGATGATGATGATGCATTAAAAAGAGGAGTTGTCACTTAAACTCAGTTTCTATAATCACTAGAAAATACTTGTTTGAAAATTTATGAAATAATGGCAATCTGGTCCCTGCCATCGAAAAATTCTTCGCAAACTTAAGTAGATCATTATTACTATTGTCCTTACTAGGCGCTCCGTACTGAAAGCCATGTGCCAGACAAATCCAAGTTTATTAAATAAAGATAATCACGAAACCTATGATTAGAATAACGAATTCGGTTTTAAGGTTTGCTCTAAAGTTGTTGACCTTGTACCAGACTAAGATCAGAATAACTTCACTATAGAACAGCCTCACTGACCGTTTTTGTAGTACATTCGATTTTTTCTGGGTTGTGGGGTCACGAAATTGTGGCTTTAGGTCGTTCTCTAAACTTATGGCATTTTGTTGCCGAACAATTTGATTTCGGTGGTTAGGAGGAATATCTTACTGATTATTCCAAGTCCAGTTCTTACTGAGGGCATCAAACTGTTAACAAAGTTTAGAAAAATAGATTTAACTTGCTGGCACTTGATCCCCGACGAAAGACATCAGATCCTAAATGGGAGAAATATAATAGAAAAGTCGCTCGAGTACAACAAGAGATATCTTCTATATTGTCAGATGATCGTTAATAATAATAATAATAATAATAATAATAATAATAATAATAATAATAATAATAATTATAATAATAATAATCATAATCATAACAACAACAACAACAACAACAACAAACAATAAAGAACTTCCGTTCACATCCCATTCTCTTGTTCTTTTGCTCTGGAAAAAAATCACACACATCCATTTCTAATTCTCTCTAGACATAGTTTATTCACAAACCCTCTTTTAATTTATTATTCTTTCTTTATTTCATTCTTTCATTGTGTTTTTCTTTCGTTCGATCTTTATTCCCTTTGTTCTTTCTTTCTTTTTCATCCTTCTTTTCTTCTTTCTTTTAGTTTTCTTTCTTCATTTCTTTCTTTCTTCCTATCATTCTTGCATTCGTTCGTTCTTTTTTCTTTCGTTTTTTTTTTCTTTCGTTCACTATTTCGTTCGTTCGTTCGTTCGTTCTTTAGTTCTTTCCTGTGAATTTACTTCTTCCTTTCTGTCTTTCTTTATTTCTTCCTTTCTTGTTGCCGATATAAGAGGAAACCTCTTCTTTCGCACTGAGCAGCAGTCTTAGTAGTAGTAGTAGTAGTAGTTCTATGAATAGTAGTATCCTTATTAGTGACAGTTGAAACTCCTCACACTTCCTCCATCTTCTCCCACCACTCATCATACTGCGACTCGCACGTCCAAAACCTATTATTACTACTACTTCAACTCCCTCACTATTAGTGACAGTTAAATTTGTGGAGGGGTCGGGTGTTGATGATGGTGGTGGTCAACTTGTTAAGGTAACAAAGTATTGGTAAGCGTAGTGGTAGCCGTAGCCGTAGTAGTAGTAGTAGTTGTAGTAGTAGTAGTAGGATTAGTAATAGTAGTAGTTGTAGTGCTGATAGTCGTAGTAGTAGTGGTGGTGGTGGTGCTAGTGGTAGTAGTAATTATTGTTGTTGTAGAAATATAGGGGGTGTCGGATACGTCGGCCAGTCAGCAAACGTAGTTATAGCCGGCAGCGATGTCTTATGAACGGGATTCTTTACTGAAACGAGTACCTTGAAAACGAATAAGCAGAAAAAAAAATCAACACGAAAACAAACAAAAAAACAAACAAACAAAAATAAAAAAGGGTTTAAAGCAAAAGAAAAAAAAAATATATATATAAAATGTCTTAAAAAAGCATACAAACAAGTGCTCATACCAAAAAAACAACAAAAAAAAACATCACAAATTGCCCATGTAAGTTTGACATGTCAAGACATTAAACATAGTTACAAAAATATCTAATATTTCATAGTTTTAAGTTTATAATTTATAATTCAAGTTGTCAAAATATTTGCATGAAGTTTGTAAATTAAATCAACTATTAACAAATAAAAGCATCACCAATCCTAGAGTTATGAAAGGCCTACATTAGAGCCCGTTTGTAGATAGATAGATACATACATACATCCATGCATGCATTTGCAACTACACGACCACCACCAGAAGCCGACCGACTGGCCACAATAATAAGATCTTTTTCTTTCTCTCTCTATTTCTCTCTCTTTCTTCCTTTAGCGACAGAATTCTAAACAGTAACCGTGAAAGCCAGAGAGCTGAAAGAAAGGAATGGCCAATCTTTGTAAATAATGGATGGATATACTACTTTGAAAGAGTGATTTCAACTCGTTGGCATCACGGACGCCGAAGAATGTTTGAGAAATTTACCGACGAAATATCAGAAAAAAAAAGCGAAGGATTTCCAAGAAGGGACGATTAGTCTTTCTTTTTCCATCTCTCTGTTCTTCGTCCATTCCGTATTGCTTCTTTCCTTTCTTCCTTTGTAACTTTTTTTGGTCCATTTTTTTTTTCTAACAGCTTTCTTGGGTTTGGGGCTTTTAAAAGCTTTCTATCTTCGTCTATTTACTTCCGTCTCTCTTTCAATCTTTCTATAATAGAAAATCCGTAGAACTATCTATCTGTTTCTATCTCTCTTTATCTGTCTATCTATATTCTTTTAACAAAACAAAAATATTAATTTTTGTGGCTACAACGTCAATACCAATTTACAACGGCAGCAACGCAAATAATCACAACACTAGCCAACAACAAAAATGCCTGTAACACACCAAAGAGGATAACTGTAAAAAAAAACCTAAAAAGGGCTGTCTACCTATTTACCAATACCTACTTATTTTCTAATCTACCAAATTCATTGTTTTACGTAACGTCGGTGAAGGAGGCTTCCTATGCATAAGGTAAGTAAACGGATGTATTTTTAAACTTAATTTAACTGTTAATTTATTACGTTGGAAGTAAAAGTAACGAAAGTCTATTCAAAAAACTCATACTGAGAATAAAACTAAAGTTATGACTCAGACATTATTTTGTTTCTTTATACATACAAAAATGAAAGTATTACTTTGAAAGTTAAACAAAGATAAAAAAAAAATGCTTTTTAAAAATTTCTCTTTCTTTTACCCAAGCGTAAAATAGTTTATTTTTTTTATAAATTTTGATGATTATAAAAATAAAGTTAATTTGTATTTATTTCTATTTCCCCTCGGTTTTCACTAAAATGTATGTCTTTTGCAATTGTCTATTTATTTCCACCTTCAGTTGTCAGTCAATAAAAATGACCCGAAATCCTTACAATCATGCAACAGTTCACTTGTTCAACTTATATATATATATAGATATAAACACATGTAATAAATTGTACTTTATTTCTTTCTCAAAGCATCCTCTGTTACCCATGCGTCCATCTCTCAATCCGACCAGTGCACAAATCATTTCTCCATTTACAAGTTCCGAATCAATAAGTGTACGTTGTACAGTTAACTGAAATATGCATCTTTCA